>PVKB01002462.1:0-33100 GCA_004027205.1 Ctenodactylus gundi
AGGGACCCTGGGTCGCCTTGCTCCAGAGGTCTCCCGCCAAGTGGTGGGTGGCCTGTCGTCCCTGGGCAAGACAGACCAGAGTCCTGAGGATAGGGGTCGTTGTCACTGACTGGGACCGCAGCTATTCAGCAGAGGAACAGAAGCTCCGAGCATTTGGTTTCTGCCGGGCCACCTTGCCACTTTTTTCCTCCAAGGCCGTCTTGGCTTGGCACCCTGACACTTCTCCACATCTTCTTGCTCTTAACTAAACTCATTGGAATCTTGGGGCCTACACTGTGTCGGCAAGACTAGGTAGGATTGGATCTGCCAGGAGCCAGAGCCTGGACAGCACCGGCTAGGCCACTGCTCCTCAGACACTGTTGACGTCAAGCCCAGGACTTTCTTGAAAAATCCAAACTGGCTTGAGTATTGGCCTGCATGAGGAGCTTCGAGGGGCCCTTGAGGGAGCTCAGCAAGCACTGCCATCCCTGGCCCCCTCTCTTTTAGACTTAAAAGTTTCACCTTGAAAAAAATCACCCCTAACTTGGGAGTGGTGGCGCATGCCTGTAATTTCAGCACTTGGGACACTTAGGCAGAAGGATTACTGTGAGTTCAGAGCCAGCCTGTGCTACACACTGAGTTCAGAACCAGCCTGCACCAGAGTGAGACCCTGTCTCAAAAAAAAAAAAGCCCTTAGATCTGTGACAACTATTTAAGATTTGCATTTATAATCAGCACTCAGAGAACTGGCAAAGTGTTTCTCAGTGATATTTTAGAAAGCATTAAATGCTGACACAGATTTGGCCGAGGAAGTAGAGGTGCTCCTTTCTACCAGGATAAATAAAAAGAATGTAACCCATTCTTCCCTTGGGCAGCAATAGATAATTTTAATAAAAAACATTAGTAGCCAGGGGCAGAGGGCCGAACTCAGAGATAGTGGAGTTGAAGGCAGTTAGGGATACAGGGATCCCCAGAGACAGAGGTGGCAGGAAGGCAGGATCAACTCTTGTCACTCCCTGCCAGGAGGAAGAAAATGTGGAGATTCAGAATGAAGTGTCAAGAGGTTACACAGGCAGGAGTAGTCAGAGCTTCCCAGCACCTTGCTTAACTAGTGGGTCCTGGGGTTCCTATGCTCACACGTATGGGGGTGGGGTGGTGAAAATACAAATCTAAATGCAACTGCAAATCCAGGGGACCAGATTTTTGTAGGTGATGTTAAAAACCCAGGAACCCAGTTTTGGCTCAAAACCCTTTTTCATCATTCTCTTACACATTGTAGTGTGTAATATTTTCAAAGTAAACAGAAACTGTAAACTTTGTTTTCTTTTCAACAAAAAGGATGGTGTAATTGTGCTTTTCTTCTTGTTCTTCCAGACTCCTTTACTTCTGCTGCGTTTTATTCTGGTAACTCAGGACTTTACCCTCCAAGAGCTCACCCTGTTCTGCCTCTTGATTCATTCTTGTCTATAAAAAGATGGGTTTTTATTCTGATGGGAGGGTAACACATCAGCATACGCTCTTTCCTAATGGCAGCGAAGCTCGGTCTTCCCCAAACCGATGGATTGCTGCTGGATCCCTGCGCTGGTCTCTGATCTGGAAGTCTGTAGAGCTACTTCTGAGAAGGTGGCTTATTTTCGGTCCTTTTGATTTCAGTCTGTCTTCTCTTTGCTCATTCCTCAATCCATTTGAGAGAGAGGGAGAGAGACAAAGAGAGAGAGAAAGAGAGAGAGAGACAGAGAGAGAATAATGAGGCATTTCCTGGGGTGGCTAGGGCACATGTGTGTTCACACTCTTTGGGCCACTTGGTCATAAGCAGAAAGAAGGAAACCAGGTGGTATCATTACTGAAAGGAGAAAACCTTCCTCACATAACATGAAAAGAGGATGTTGACATAAAATATCACCATTTCAGATATAATTATCTAAAAGCAAGCTGTAATGATAACCAAAAATATTAGAGAATTAAAAAGCATTCCAGCTCATGAAGGACACGAGTGTGTGTATGAAACTTGTTGCACACAGCACACCGCTGCTGGTGCACACACAGAAACCAGGTCTGGCAGAAGAAGGACACGGGTGGGCGGGCCTAAGGGGTGATTGGGGTGAGAGTGGGGCAGGTAGTTCTGAATTGACATCTCATTAGCAAGGAGAAGATAAGATTAATGTAGGCACAAAGAAGGCCCCTATCCTTGTTCCACGTAGACTGATGACCACTGGATTCCAAGATACCAGAAAAGTCCAGGCAGCTCCAGAGTCCCTCCACCCACCCCCCACCCCCATGGTTGTGCCTGGTCAAAGAACCAAATGACAGCCACGTGACTTCTCCAATTTAAAGATGTAACCTGACCAATATGGAGAATCTGATTAGCGCAATCTATAAATGCTGTCATTCTAACTTGGAAGCTTGGCTGTATGACATGAGGTCACTTACTCTAGAGGGCTTTGCTTCTCTAGCGGAGAATGCCTTACTCTTAGCAGTGGCAATAACTTTTTGTCTTCTCAGTGATATTTTTGGCCGTTTTCCACTGGGAAGTGAGAGGACAGCCCAGACTTCTAGCGCGACCTGCTGTCCGCTCCCCGGGGATTCCTTCGCTGCGACCCGACCTGGACGCAGGATGGCACCTTTTCCAGTGCTCAGAGAGCCTGGATCCGAGCCAGAGCTGCCAGTCGTGATCCGAAAGCCCGCGAAGCCGCAGGCGCCCCGAGGGAAAGCGGGAGGACCGACGGACACGGGCGATCTCCTGGCCCGGGTGGCAAGACCTTGGAGAGCGGAGACCCCGAGAGCGCCGCCCTGCCCTGGCCCCAGCCGGCGCCGCCTGAAGCGCAGGGCTGCAGGCAGCGGATTAGGGCGCTGGGGCCCTGAGCCCCGAGGCTGCTCGGGTGTCATCCTGAGATCTTGCTGGTTCTGCAGAGCCACGAGGCGCCCTCAGGGGGTTCATGATTTTTTTTTTGTCTTGTCAATAAAATTTTCCAAAAATGCAAAATTCTTTGTTGCTTAGTCCTGTGGCGGGTGTTGGGGAAAAGCAAGGAGGAAGTCGAGGCGCCTTAAGGAGAGCACAGGACACCCCACCTCGGACGGACGTGGAACCGTCCTTGTCCCGGCTTGACGGGGCTGAAGCAAGCCCGGGCAACTTCATGAGACCTAGTCTCAAAATAAAACTTAGAAAGTTTGGGGTGTGTGTGTGTGTGGGGCGGGGGGATGTAGCTCAGTGCTAAAGTGTTTGCCTAGTATGGCACTGCAGCACCATTTTTATGAGAGAGAGAGAGAGAGAGAGTGAGAGAGAGAGAGAGCAAGCCCCAACTTGATGAGCATGTGCCACGTCATCCTCTGTCCCCGAGACGTCACCACTGCTCCCAAGGGCCACCTAGCTTCGTGAACAAAACAGACACAGACAGGCCGTTTGGCTCTGGATCTCGGCTGGGGAACCGGTTCTTCTGTCCTCGGTCCACATCGCCTCTGTTCTGCGCACCTGCAGGCGAGGGAACGGCCGGGACGACGACTAGCAGCGGATCCTGCAGCTCAGGTGCTGCGCCACAGTCCACCCCGCGTGGCCTGTGGAGTCCTCCTGCCGTACTGGGTAATCTCTCCAGCGTCAGGACAGTGATCTGGGCGGACCCGTCCAGTTTTGGTGGACGATAACCTCGTCAGCAAGTTTTGCTGCCCCCTGGTGTCAGGAGAAGAGCTGTGACTCGCACAACGGGACCACTAGAGGGCAGCAGCACCAGGGCCTCAGAGAACACTGCGGTTCAGGGGCGACCGCAGCACGCCGGGTCCTGAGAGAATTTAGATAAATACCGCTCTAAATCCAACATGCAGCACAGGCCTGTGATCCCAGCACACTGGGTGGCTGAGGCAGAGAGGATCACAAGGTCGAGCCTAGCCTAGGCAAGTTAGTGACTTAGTGAGACTCTGACTCAAAAAAATAAAAAAGGCCTGGGGATGTAGTTCAGCATCAAGGCCCTCCTTCAATTTTCAGTACTACAAAAAAAAAAAAAAAAAAAAAAAAAAAAAAAAAAAAAAAAAAAAAAAAAAAAAAAAAAAAAAAAAAAAAAAAAAAAAGGAAGTACCAGCATACATACATACACACACACAGCAGAGAGGCAGTACTGCTTTGCACAACAAAAGAGGGAAGGAAAAAACCACTTTGGATTCACATGCCCACCAATGTCTGCTGGGGAAAGTAAAAGGAAAGGTTAGAGGACAGATCTTCATAAGGTTCCCACAAAGAAAAGATCAAGAGCCAGCGACATGGCCATTACTGATCTTATAACTCACAAGTGGTTCAAAGGGAGAAATAAAGATTGTATCAAAATAAGCTCTAATCCAGAAAGAAGGAAAAATGGAGTTTTAATATACTAATTTCTCTTGAACATTCTTTCACATCATAAAGAATCATTCATTCAGCAAATATTTATTGACTACCTACTAAGAACTAAGTCACTGTTCTGGACAATTCCAATTCATAGGAGAACAAAAGGAAATTATTCATCTTCAGGGAGCATATGCTTTTTTTCTGTTTAGTTTTTTGAGGCAAGGTATCACTCTGTAATTCATACTGGACCTGAACTCTGTAGCCCAGCTTGGGCTCGAACACACAGTAGTCCTGCTGCGTCAGCGCTAGGATTACAGGCGTGAGCCCCACGCCTGGTTTGTGGTGCTAGGGAATCAAACCCAGAGCCTTGAGCTTGCTAAGCAAGTTCTTAATTGCTGTGCCATTCCTCCAGCCCCAACTGCATATGCTTTGTGTAGAACATTTAGAAAATATAAAACCTTATAAGAAACAAAACATAAATATTTAACTGTCAAAAGACATTCGGTGTAAAAATTTTGATTTTTAAAATTTATTTTCCATGGCCTCTTCTCAGACATGTACATACTTTATAAATTTGGTATTTTTGTATCCTTTGTTTGTTTATTGAGGCAGGGTCTTTGTCTGTAGTCCAGGTTGGTCCTAAACTCACTGTGTAGCCCAGGCTGGCCTTGAACTCAGGGCAATCCTCCTACCTCAGCTTCCGGAGTGCTGGGATTACAGACATATATCCTTATTTTGAATGTTATATAATTTGTGAAAGAATTTGAAATTGCCCAATTCTCTGCATAAAAATTGTGAAATAGCCTTACAGAAAGATTATTAGTGAATAATTTTAGTTATTAAGAAATTTAAAAATCAACAAGACTAGGTTGGGGTGTAGCTCAGTGGCTAAAGTACTTGCCTAGCAAGTGCTAGGCCCTGGATTCAATTCAATTCCCCAGCACCACATAAACTGATCATGGTGCAGCAAGCACACTGTAATCCCAGCACTCAGGAAGCTGAGGCAGGAGGATGGCCCTGAGTCCAAGGCCAGTATGTGCTACATAGTGAGTTGAAGACCAGCCTGGATGACAGAGTGAGACCCTGTCTCAAAAAAAGAGAAAAAGGAAAATCAACATGAGTTGGTAATACAGTCATGCGTTGCTTAGCACCAGGCTACTTAAGGTAACTCGGTGATTGTGTGAAAAGAAAGTGGCACAGGAAGAACTGAATTTTGTCAAGTACCACTTGAATGACTGTATCAGTTTTTTGTTGCTAAGATAAGAAACCTGAGAAAATCAATTTGAAGGTGGGGAGATCTGTTTTTGCTCACAGTTTCAGAGGTTTCAGTCCATGGTAACAAGGCTCCACTGTTTCTGGGACTGTGGTGAGGCAGAACATCATGATGGAGTGCAGGGAGTCCCAAGCAAAGCTGCTCACCTTGTGGCAGACAGGAAGTGGCAGGGAGGGGGGGTGGTGAGGAAGGAAGGGACTGGGTATATATATACTCTTCCAGGACATACCCCTAGTGACCTAATTCTTCCAATTAGGTCCCACCTTCTAAAGTCTCCACCACTTCCCAATAGTGCCATCACATTATGAACCCATGAATGGATTAATCCACTGATAAGGTGAGACCCTGTTGTGGTTTGGATCTGGAATGTACCCCCACCCCCCAACGTCTCATGTATTTGGATGTTATAAACTATTGATGGAACCAGGTATTGCTAGGAGATGGGGCCTGGTCAGGAGGGGTGGATTATGAGTGTGTGGTTAGTTATAGGTATGTGGTGAATTATGGATTACAGGTTTGTGGTGGGTAGGGGGCATGTGGTACATTATGGACATGTGACTTGGAAGGACAGGATCACTGAGAGATGACTTAGAAGGATGTACACTAGTGCCCTCTTCCTGCCTCACCTGGCTTCTTGCTCATAACACCATGAAGAATTCCAGTGCCATGTGGTCTCACCATTTCCAGCTGCCCATGAGCAGACTGACCTTCTGAAGCTAAGAGCTAAAATAAATCTTTCCTCTGTTAAATTGTGGATATTAAGTATTTAATGTCACAGCAATGAAAAAGTAACTAAGACAGATTCCTCATTTAAAAATTACCTTTTGAATGGCTCCACCTCTAAACATTGCTCCATTGGGATCCAAGCATTCAATACACAAATTTTGGGGGAGCATTTCACATCAAAACCATAAAAGTGACCCCAGAAACAGATCCTCTCCCTGTTAAACCCTGACAGTAGCCCTAGCTAATACGCAGACAGAAGTCTTGTGAAAGATCCTGAAAACTCAGCAAAGAATTCAGATTTCTTTTTTAAAAATTTCCCACCATTTTTCTTGATATTTACATGCAATACATAATGTTTACAATGAACTTGAGTATTTTGTATATCACAGTATATCACATCAACTCTACAATCCCTTCCCCTCCCTGCTTTTGGCCCTCCACAACCCTTCCCATCCCCCATAACTCCTACTATCACACTCATTTGGTTCCATAGAATGCCTGTGTTCTGGGTTTCCCATATCAGAGAAACTATGCAATGATATTCAGATTTCTGATTCACAGACTATAAAATTATAATGGGGTAATTCATTGCACAGCCTTACATAAGTAATTCATCTTGCAATTTTGAAATTCTCCATCCGCAACACACAAACACACACACACTCACTCCCTTTCTCTCTTAATCACAGATTTTAGTGAAAACTAGGCCACTTCTTTCATAAGAAAAATAAAGGTTTTCAATTACATAGGGATTTTTCTCAACTTCTTAAAATTAAATCTATACTTCTAAAATCATCTGAGCCACTAATCCCATTTTTGCACAAATGGCCCTTGTCTATTTATTTTTTAAAATCATCTTTTCTGCTGGATCCTTCCCTGTCAGCATTCAAATTGCCTAAGTTGTTCCTTCCCATCCAACAGTAGAAGAAAAAAAATCCTAAAATTGTCTTTACCTATCATTTTCTACAAGTACTCCTTCCTCTTCTCCCTCATTATTTAGTGAGAATTTTACAACTGCCATCACAATTTCTTTTCCTGATTATTCCCTAGCCCAATTGATTATCGAGATTTTAATACCCCCCCACACACACACCACCACCACCACCACCACCAAGAGCTCCACTAAGTATGTTCTTGCTAAGGTCTTCAGAAAAAGAAGTCCAAAGTACTAAACATGCTACACCATTCCCGATTTCTATGTAGCTTGACCGCCTGCAGCATTTGACACTACCGAACAGACAACTTCCTTTCAGAGATACTCTTCACTCATGGCCTTCTTGATGTCATATTTTTATGTTTTTCCACATTTTTCCAGCTTCAATATTCAGTCTTTTTAGGCCTCCCACTTTTACTTCAATCATAAAAAATGACAGTGTGCAGGGATAAAGTCCTAAGCCCATTGTACCCTGTAAGGCCAGGAGCCTTAAACTCAAACTCCTTAGGGACTAAGCAAGCAGCAAAAAGAAAGCCACTAGCTGTGTGTAGGACATTAGAAAGTGGTGAAGACTGTGGGGAACTAAATCGCTCAGATCCCATAAAAAGAAATGTTCAAGATGTGTCTAAGGAAGGGAGAAAGCTGGGTGTGGAGGCTCACGCTAAATCCCAGCACTTGGGAGGTGGAAGCAGGAGGATTTCTGTGAGTTCTAGGCCAGCTTGGGCTACATAGTGAGTTCAGGACCAGCCTGGACTACAGAGCAAGACCCTATTTAAAAAAAAAAAAGAAGAGAAAAAGAAAAAAAATACAAATGTTCTCTGATTCAATCCAATTTTACATGGAAGCAGCCTTATATACTAGAATTTCCAAAAAAGCCTTTTATTTCTTCTTTTTCTCCTTTCTCCTTCTCCTCCTTCTTCTGGCTTGTTCTGAACTCAGGGGTATAGTCCAGCCTGGCCTTGGACTCAGGACAATCCTTCTATCTCAGCCTCCCAAATACTGGGATTATAGGCGTGTGCTACCACACCCACCTACTGGTGTAGTCCAGGCTGTCTTTGGAAACTTCTGCCTCAGCCTTTTGAATACTGGGATTACAGGTGTGTGCTACCATGCTCAGCTTTATGTGGTGCTGGGAATTGAACTCAGGGCCACTTTAACTTCTGTGCTATTCCTCCAGCAAAGAAAGTCTGAGTGAATAATTATTATATTTTTTAAAAAGCAATCTCATCTACACCTATGTCTTCAATATTCTTGTTATATCGCAAGTTTCCAAATCTTTATTTTTAAAGTTAGCTCTTCCAACCCAGGCACATGTCCATATAGCCAAATTACATCCAAATACCTTTTGGCATCTGTCATCCCCACTTGTCCCCCTGGACACCCAGAAATTATTCCTTCCTTTTCTATCATTTCTTCAAGGTTACCTCCTTGGATAAGAGAATCTTTTTTTTTTTTTTTTTTTTGGTGCTGTGGGGTGTCAAATATAGTACCTTGTGCTGAATTATTGATACATCTTAGCTTTTTTCTTTTCCTTTTTAAACTTGTGATCCTCCTGTGTTAGCCTCTCCGAGTACAGGGACCACAGGAGTATACCACCATACCTGGCTTAATCTTTTCTTGTAACATCTCATTCCTGTCAATATTCTTAGATGTTAATGGCCTGAAGTAAGCTACAATCAATGTACCTCTTAATACATTCCTCTCTAGGCCAAGGGCCTGGCTTACCTATGGGGGGGTAGAGTGTTTCTATCTGTCCAGAAAGTTTCCTCTGGTCCAAAGAGGAGAATGGATCCCAGCTTCTAGTCTTGCAGCTCCAGGAACACAGGCAAAGGCTACAAGTTATCTACTTGAATGTACTTTAATAAGGTCGGTTTCACTTCCATTCAAAATCATGCTAATATCAGAAGCTTTGGTACATAGCTCCATTTTCCTGGTGTCGGTATTTGGGTGAGCATGAGAGAAGGTGGGTGTTGGATGGGGGAATAATTAGTGGAAGGTGGGTGCTTTGGGTAGAATCTGAGTTCTTGGTCAGAGGACCCTACTCTTTCGGTTCACAGAACATGATCATTTTTTACATTGTTCTCCAATGACATGCTGCTTCCTCTATTCTATGTTGCTAATAATCTACTGATACATTCCTCTCCAGGCCAAAGGTCTGGCTTATCCCTTGGCCTGGCTTATGTACTAAGGAGAGTGTTTATATATGCCCATCAACAAGCCCTGGTGAAAAGGTGATACCGTTCATTGATCCAATTTCTGATCTGACATCTTCAGGGACCCAGAGTCAGCATGGAGTCCAGACAGACTTTGGGAGTCTTAATTCCTCTTGCTTTGTAGAACCTGTCCCTCCCATGCCGTGACTGTAGGATCTGGCTCTCAAACAGGGAGAACCATAAACAGGAACAATCTGCTCAGTCACTGCTACAAAAAGCAGTGTCAGAAAAATCTAACATTTTTTGGTGTCTTCCATATTTTAGCTATTGTTATATTGCAATGGACATGGGTGTACATGTATCTCTGTTATGTGTTGTTTTTAACTCTTTTGGGAAAATTCCCAGGAGAGATATTGCTGGATTGAAGGGGATAATTATTTCCAATCTTTTGAGAAATCTCCATACTGCTTGCCATAGTGGTTGTACCAATTTACATTACCACCAGCAGTGCAGGAGGGTTCCTTTCTCCCCACAGCCTCTCCCCGCACTGATTGTTATTTGAGTTGTTGATATAGGCAAATCTCTTTGGAGTTAGATGGTATCTTAATGATGTTTTGATTTGCCTTTCTCTTATGGCTAGAGGTGTTGAACATCTTTTCATGTATTTATTGGTCATTTGAACTTCTTCCTGAGTGAACTGCCTCTTCATTTCTTTTGCCCATTTTCCAATAGGGTCCTTGTTATTGAATCTAACGTTTTTAACACTGTTTACAATGACACGCAGCTGGGTCAGTCCTGCAACATTCTTTCAGTTCCTACATACTATGATCTTGGGGCCTGTTTTAGTAACTTTTCCATCACTGTGTCTCAATTCTTGATATCCACCACCCAGGAAAGGAACAGTTTACTTTAGCTCAGTTTCAGAAAGTCCATTCACAGGTGGGCAGCAAGGGTGGAGGCAGCTCCTCAGTGGCATTGCAAATAGGAAGCCCAGTCCCCAAAGAAAGGGAAGAAGTAGCACCTATCTTTCCAGGTCCTGTTCCAGTGATCCTCCCCTTCTGGCTCCAGCCTCAGTGTTCCACCTTTTCCAGGTTTAAGTCCCCAGGACACTCCTGTAACTCACCCCTCCAGACCAGGCTCCCATCTCCTAACAGCACATGGCTCCACAGATAATCCGTAACATCCAAATTCATGAGGCTTTTAGGGGGCATTCCAAATCCCAATAGGGCCCTTGCATATGCTGTATCCCCAGTTAAAAAACATAGGACATACCACTAGTTACAGGTCACTGGCTTTCCTTCATACCCCCAGATTACTTCGTTCTTCACGTCGTGACACTCAGTAATCACCCCTATTGTGGTTTGGATTTGGAATTTCCTCCTAAAAGCCTCATGTATTTGGATGTTATGAATTATCTATGGAACATGCAGTTAGGAGACGGGGGCCTGATCTGGAGGGGTGGATTATAGGTGTGTGGTGGGGTTTAAACCTAGAATGGGGGGGACACCGGGGCTGGACCCGGAAGGAGCAGATCACTAGGACAGGACCTGGAAGAATATTCGCTACTGCCTCTCTTCTGGAAGTTTACTCTGCTTCCTGTTGCAACGCTGTGAGGAGCAGCCTCCACCTCTGCCAGACGCTCCCAACTGTTGCCAGCCACCCATCAATGGACTGTGACCTTCTGAAACTTTGAGCTAAATAAACTTTTATTCTCCTGAGTTGTGGATGTCGGTTACTGAGTCACGATGAAAAAGTAACTAAGACAAGCACCCAGCAATTACTGTTCACAATGTCACCCATGCTATCACACCGACATATAGGTTTCCCAGTTTCTTAAAAAAGTGCCTTGCGTTGACTCTTGAAACAAATCCACAGAAATGATCATATTCACTCTGAGGCACACACTATTTTTTTTTTTTAAAGTAGGGTCTCACTCTAGTCCACGGCAATCTTCCTGCCTCAACTTCCAACGTGATGGGATTACAGGAATGGGCTACTCCGCCCACCTTGCACACAGCTATTTAAACTCCTCCTTAATCCTTATTCTCAAACTCTGGGAACAAGAGTAAACCTCAAATTACTGCGTCATCCTCAAAAAGCCTTTCTTTGCATGGGCGAACGCACCAATCCCAAGCGGGTGCCAGGGAATCCCGGCTCCTCCTCAAGGCTCGAAGCGGCGGGGGCTGGAGAGGGCCGTAGCGATCACGTGAAAGTCCCCGTCGATCCCGGTCCCCAGCCTACCCAAGGCGCGCAGGTCCGGGGACACCCCCGAGCGCCCCAGCGTGCTCGCGCCCGAGGCCGTCCCAGCCGTGCGCATGCACGTGCGTGAGCCGAGCCGAAGCGAAGAGCGCGCCCCGGCTTCTGCGGGGAAAATGGAAGGCAATCCGTTGGCCTGGATCAGAAGCCCGGAAAGGCGTGGGGCGAAGGGTGCCGTAGTAGAGAGCACGGAAGGCGGCAGGAGAGAACGAGGCGAGAGCTAGGTGTGGTGGCCGACCGCGGGCGCGCGGCGGGGGCGGGGAGTGGGCGGGGCCGGGGCGGGGCGAGGTGCGGAAGAGACGCATTACCGGTTAGCCAGCGTGGTTAGTCGGAGTTCGGGGGCGGGGCTGCCTTGATCTGGAGCCACGTGAGAGCGCGTAGAAAGCGGAAGGGCACGTCCTCCTCCACGCCCCGCGCTCCCCTGGCCCCAGCGCCCCCGCACACCGGCTCTAAGTCCGCGCGCACCCTCGCCGGCCGCCGGCACCCTATCCCTCCCACGTGGCTCCACCCCTCCACGGCGAGGCGGTAGGGGCGTGGCTCGCTTCGTCGCTGGTTGGCTCGCAAAAGGCGTTGCGTTAGTCGGAGCGACGAGGTGACGTCTAGTACGTCGGCGTAAGTGACGCGTCGGCCGGGGCCGCTCCTCCTCCCCTGAGTAAGTGCCGGCCGGGTCGGGCGGGGGAGAGGAGAGAGGGCGGGGGAGGCAGAGGCGATCCGGGAGTCGTTTGGGCCGTGGGCCGGACCGGGTCCCGGGCGGTAGGCGCCCGGGCCGGGCGGAAGGGCTGGGCCGGCCTTTAGAGCGCCGCCGCGGCCGTCGGGTCCCCTCCCCTGCCGGACTTGCGGGCCCTGGCCCCCGGACTCTCCGGTACCCACCCCGCTCCAGCTCGCGTCTCCCGACTCCAATTAGGTCAGGCTCGGAGTCCCGCGACGCGCGGCGGCCACTCAGCTCGCCTTTCTTTCTTCCCTCGCCCTCTCTTGCCTCGCCCTTCCCCCTTCCTTCCACGTTCCTGGGGTTTTTTGTTGTTGTTTTGTGCTGTACTAGGGGTTTTGTCTCTCTGCTCGAGCTTCCGAGTGTACATTATAATGTGCCTCTTTTGTAGAGTGACCCGCCGGCCATGGAGGCTGAAGAGACGATGGAATGCCTCCAGGAGTTTCCTGAACATCATAAAATGATCCTGGACCGATTGAATGAACAGCGGGAGCAGGACCGTTTTACCGACATCACCCTGATAGTCGACGGTAGGTAGGACAGAGGGTAGGTAGGACACTTTCTTTTCTACCACCCGCCCTTTTTTTTTTTTTTTTTAAAACCATTCTGTGAGCTCCCTCACCAGAACTGTGTGGAGCGATTGCACCAAGACCGGAGGGCACTTGTCAACCCGTGCTGCCCCAGGCACGTTGGCCAGGCCTGCTTTTCTCGTAGTCTAGTGTTCATCGCATTTTGCTTATACAGGCCATTGGCATTTTTTCCTTACACACTTGAGTTCACGATTCAGAGAATAAAGGGGATAGCGAAGGCATCTTAAAATGTTCGGCTACTAGGTCATGAAGATGTCCCAAAATGCTGCTTTACTAGCCTTCTCTTGGTAAGCTGTGAAGTTTTCACGGGACTCACTTGGGAAGTGTTGATTCCTTTTTAGTTTTCCAGGGGATCTTGGAGGGACACTGATAGAGATTTCTGGGCTGTATTCATCCCTTTTCAGAGCCCCCAAAGTAAATTGGGATGTTTACCGCCCTTAGTTGTCACAGAGGCAAACCGAGCTTGGTTATGTTTTCTACTTAGTGGAAACTGGCTTTTTAAAGCACCTGATCTTTATTGTGTGCAACTGATTGAACTTCCAAATGTTAGGTATAGTCACGCATTCCCATAGCAGTGATATCCAGCTTTGTGCTTATTCTATGAAATTTTGTTTTGTTTTGCTTTTGGGTCTCTCCACATGATGTATGACCTTTTGGGTTATCTTTAGCAGTTTCATCTGGGTAGGATATGCCTCTTAGTACTTAATTGAAGGTAATAGAAAGTTTAAGAAGTTGGGTTTTTTGTTATTGGTTTGTTTTGCAGTATTAGGGGTTGAGCCCATGGCCTTCTCAATGAGCTATACCTCAGCCCTCTTTAAAATTTTGAGACATAGTTTAACTGAAGTTGCTGAGTTGCCAGATTGTGCTGGAACTTGGGATCTTCCTAAGTCAGACTCGCAAAGTTCTGAGATTAGAAGGTTTCTTACCTACTGTTGTAAACTGGCCCATAAAGCTGACTAATAAAGTCTTTAAAATTTTGGCTTCGTGTCTAAGATTGAAATTTGCCGAGATACCTAACAATAATCTAGCTTCTGTTAAATAAAGCCTGTAGATAATTATATTATGAAGAAAGATCTATTGTATATAACTTTGTTTTATAGTTATGCATTTAATTTTTGTGCGTATGTATGATTTTTCTCTCCCTTTTTTTTAACTCAGGGCATCATTTTAAGGCCCACAAGGCTGTTTTGGCAGCTTGCAGTAAGTTCTTCTACAAATTCTTCCAGGAGTTTACTCAGGAACCTCTGGTGGAAATAGAAGGTAAGTGCTTGTTTTAAATACAATATTCAGCAGACATCTCTGGTTTGAGATAGGTTAGCAAAATACAAAGAGAAATAGACATCAATAATTTCTCTTAGGAGACTAGATAAATTGTTCTATTTACGCATGAGAATTCTCAGTGTAGTGGTTGGTAAAATGGTCTGCCAGGAGAAGGTTAAATGTTGGATGTTGGTGTTTAAAAGACAATTCTCAGTGTGGAAACTTATAGTCTGCTGGTAAGCTACCATCTTTTATTGAATTTGTGTTTCAGACTTGTAGGAATGCTGTTAGTTACAGAAAAGCTCTATATACGATAAGGAATGATGACATGGGTAAAGGTAACATGCACAGGGTGAAGTAGGCGCTCATAATATGGAAAAGGCTAGGAATGTTAAACTGAAGTAGCATTCACAGGAAAACGTGGTTATAGAAAATCTAAGATGGAAGGGATTGTTAGGTATTACCTTGAAACAAAAAGTGGTGGGTTTGGGGAGGATGTTTTTTTTTTTCCTAATGGCTGGCCAAATGTCAAGCATTGTCCTAGTTATTATCCGAGGCTTAACATTAATTTTTTGAAAAGTAAGTGTGGTGTTACTTTTACTTTTTAGATTACACATCAGGGAACAAAATTCAAAAGATTGCTTGCCAAGGTTGCCCAGCTAACAACAGTTTAGTTTGTGCTATTATTTACTATTGTTACTTTGTGCTATATATAATCTTTTGCTACACTATATCCTCCTGCTCCCATCTCCCATTAAAATTGAAAATCATAGACATCTATGTGACTATATAAATATAGACTTTTAGCTTCTCAGAGTTTAGGGATCTGGAGAATGTAACTGCCTAGATGTGTATTGGTTTTACCACAAGGCAAGACTCTTCCCATTATCAGTTCATTCACCTTAGGCTCTCTAAACGTCTCACCCCCTGGCGTGCTCCTTTGCTTCAATTGCGTATTTGTTTCCTTCTCTGAAAAGTAGGATAATGGATTTCTAATGATGAGTTAAAGTAGTATATGTGAATGCCTGGGATAGTTTGTAATGTCGGCTATTTATCATATTGAATACCTGTTATGTATTATGAGGTGTGTTTAAATTCAAGCTGAAGAATTTATGTATTAATTATCCCCTAATGAAAAGTGAAAACCCTATAGAATGAAGAAAACCAAAATAAGACATTTTGTGAAGAACTTGAAAATGTAATATCAACAGGTAGAGTACAAAAAGTGTGGCAGAGACTGTAATTGTGAAATGTTATCACAGAGGAGGGAGGAGAGGTTTGTATTGATGCTAATGATTTCATAGTTCACTTCTAAGCACTTAGAAAGTCTAAAGTAAATGACCTAGCTTGCTCTGCCCATTATAGTATAGCACACAGAAGCCTTCGACATGACATTGTAGACATGAAATGAAAAACAATGGTTGGCTGGGAGTAGGTTGATGGAATGAGTTTGGCTAGTGTTTTTTTAAGCCCTTAACTCAGGAATTGCTGTCCTACCTACATAGGTCACCTGGTTGTAAGTAGAACTAGGCATGTAATTAGAAAATGTGAATTTCAGTCTTAGTCTTTAATATTTATTAGTGACTGGATATTTTGGCAGCGGCTTTTTTTTAATCTGTAAAATAAGTTAATTTTGGATTATGTCATGGACATTTTGAATATTATAAGACTGGGTGTTGTTGCTGTAAGTCTCTGGGGAATATTTGTTTTTATTTGTGCAGGCGTTCAACTTGTTTAGGTGCAAATTGAGATCTGGGTTACGGATCCAGTTGTCGTTGTTTTCAAAACCTTTGTAGTACCGTCCAGCTTCCAGGCTTGCTGCGCTGGGGTGTCGGTGCCAGCTCACACATGCCATGATACAGTTTTCGCAGCCTTTGCTCTGCACCTTTGGGCCAGTGCAGCTTCCTCCTTTCCCTGATGTCCTCTGTGTGCTTTAGCATTTACACATTTCTGTTGTAGATCTCTGTCTAGAAAGCTGGGCTGTTAGCCTTTCTTTACTGTTAACACTTCCTGTAAATGGTCCATTTCCTGGACAAAGTGGTGACAGAACAAACGCTGAGGAAAAAAACAAAACAAAACATGAGTTACCTCTATCTACAGTCTTCAGATCATAGGTGGTTTTTTTTTTTTTTTTTTTTTTTTTTTTTTTTTTTTTTTTTTTTTTTTTTTTTTTTTTTTTTTTTTTTTTTTTTTTTTTTTTTTTTTTTTTTTTTTTTTTTTTTTTTTTTTTTTTTTTTTTTTTTTTTTGTCCTAGCTGCTTTGTCAGACAAAAAGCTTTCTCTTAGTTCAGGTGGGTGATGACAGCCAACATCAGAACTAGGTCTTGTTTTCAGGCAAAGGTGAGAGAAAAAAGATTACCAAGTATCCTCTCCTCTCCTTGTCCTCCTTCATTCACTTTCCTGGCTCTCGAGCCCAGCAGAGTTTCTCTTGGAGCTTTTTTCTGTCTCCTTCTGTTGCTTAGTTACAGGACTTGATTTCCCAATCTGGCATATATGAGAAGAAAAATAAAAACCAGAAAACTCAATGTTCTTCAAGCCTTGAATTCTCTTTCCAATCTGTATCTCTCTCTTTTCATAGTGTTGTATGTTTGCTTTATGTATTCTCTCCATGGTTTGTAGTTTTTAGTGTTTTTTTTGTTTTGTTTTGTTTTTTTGAGGTGGGGTCTTGCTCTGTACTCCAGGCTGGTCCTGAACTCCTTCTGTAGCCCAGGCTGACCTCAAACACATAGCAATCCTTCTTCCTCAGCCTCTAGGTGCTGGAATTACTAGAGTGTACCACCATACTCGGCTTTCTCCATGTTTATTAGTTTTAGTCAGTGAACAAGATAGGGTGGAGTGTGTTTGTGCATTCTCAGCCTTATGGAGAGCTGGAAGTCCTATGTGTAAAATAGGAATAACGACAGCAGCAGTGCACGTTAGTTGCACATAAGAAATGTCAGGGGAGCTTTTACAAATACCTTGCCCAGGCTGTGTCTCTACATCAGTTTAGTAGGACTTCCAAGGGTGGGATCTGGCTTCTATATTTAAAAGATTTCTTGCTTTCTGCTGTACAGGATCTGTTCTGGGGACTAGTGATTAGTAGAGATATCTGGGAGCTTGTTAGGAATGAGTACTTAGGTTCTGCATCAGGCCTACTGAATCACAGTATCCTTCTATGATTTCTGTGCACAGTAAATTTAAAGCATTACTGCCCTAGAATGGTTCCAGTGAACAAGTCGTGTGGAGTACCACTGCCTTTGGAGGATTTTATAAAAGGCAAATGTTTGTTTAAGAAAAAAGTTTAAGTTGTAAAAATGCCTTTGAGTATGAACTCCGTAGAAGCAAGCTGAGCCAGCTCTCCCAATTTTCTGATTCCCTAGTGAAATACTAGATTTTTGGTTAGAAACACAGGTTCACCTTTGGCTTCAGATTAAAATTGCTATTTGTTTTTTGTTTTAGCACTGGGGATTTAACCAAGGGTCCTGCACTGTACTACATACTCAGCCAGCCCTTTTTATTTTTTGACATAGATTCTCACTATATTGCCCAGGCTGGTTGTGAACTTGGTGATCCTCCTGCCTCAGCCTAGAAATACTTGGTCTTGGAGTCATTTGCATTCTAGATCAGCTTTGTGGTTTGCGTTGACGTGGTATATCTATGCATATGTATAATATGTATGTATGTATGTATAGATAGATAGATAGATGTGGTGTATGTATATATATATATATATATATTTTTCTTTTTCTTTTTGAGAGAGGGCCTCGCTCTGTAGGCCAGGCTGGTCCTGAACTCACTGTGAAGCCCAGGCTGGCCTTGGACCCACGGCAGTCCTCCTGCCTCAGCCTCCTTGTGCTGGCATACAGGCATGTGCTACCATGCCTGGCCTATGTGGTGCTTAGAAATTGAACTCAGGTTCTTAAAGCTTGCTAGGCAAGCGCTTTAACCGATGAGCCATTCCTCCAGCCTTCATGTATAATCTTTAACATTCTTTCCTTTCTTTCTTCCTTCATTCTCTCGTTCATATCTGAGATTCTAGTTTTCTAAATCATGGTTTTCTTGAAACCACAGATCTATAATGTGTTTCTCTTTAATGTCAACTCTACCACCATGTTCAGAAATGTCAGTCGCTACTATTAAGGACAAAACATCCAAATGTAAATTCAGACATTGTTTTGAGTAGTTTCCCACCACTTGGAGAATTCACCTAGGATTTTCTAAGCATTATATGTCAGGGAGAAGACTGAATTAATATGTTCATGGTAACATATTTCTTAGATAACTCTTGGGAAAATTTTATTCTGTGCATACTTCCATTATGAGATGATTAGGGGATTGAGAAAAATATTCTTTAGTCCTGAGATTTGTAAGTAATTCTGATAGAGAAAATACTTTTTTTTTTCTTTATTGAGATAGGGTCTTGCTCTGTAGTCCAGGCTGGCCTTGAACTCACAGCAGTCCTCCTGCTTCAGCCTCCCAACTGCTGGGATGATAGGCATGTTCCACCATACCCAGTTTGTGTAGGCTGGGGAATCAACTCAGGGCCTTGTGCTTGCTATGCAAACATTCTAACCTCTATACTATTCCTGCTGCCTGAGAAAATACTTGTATAACTATATATCTACCAGGTCGCTTACCTGAGTGGCAGATATTAGCAGGTTAATTCATAATAGCTAAATAGGTTAGTGGTTTGTTCCTAGGACAGTGTTGGTCTGGTCACATAAGCACCTGAGATACATGAAAAAGAAATCCCGATAGCAGGTTTTATTGCAAGTGTTATTAAGCTCACAGGTGATTCTGATCAGTCAGAATTGAAAACAAAGTCCATAATTATTCAATTCTTTGGCGACCACATGCATTTCTAAAAATTCCAGGCTTTGGAAATTTTCTAAAAATGAGACAGTATATCTACATAATTGTCTTAGTCCTTATATGTTGCTGGGACAGAATACCTGAAATCAACAGTTTAAGAGAGAAAGGATTAAACTCACAGTTTGAGGAGGTCTTAGCCGCTTCATGTATGGCTGGCAATGGCGGTAGAGTTTGGTAGAGAATGGCTGCTTACACATCAAAACAGGAATAATCAGAGGCTCCATGAGGAGCCAGAGCAAGAATATATATCCTTCAAGTTCATTGTTAACATCATGTGGTGCATATGTACAGGTCAATAAAATGGGGAGAGAACACCTACTAGTCCAGGAGTGTACCACAAGCTTGTACTCTATCACATGCCCGTAATCCATTCCTCCTAGCCAGGCTTTACCCCCTAACGGTACACGAAATCCCTAGATAATGCACAATACCCAAATATCTGAGGTGTTTGGGGGAACATTCCAGATCCAAACCATAGTAATAAGTATGAAGATAACATCCTGTAGCCAAATATTACTATTTTGAAGCAGAACATGTTAATATTTGCTCCAAGTGGGATAAAGACTACATATAGCTTTATGTCTTGTGGGACCAAAGTTTACGTCCAAACTGAGACAGTTCTGTATTTAAAAGGTAGGAGTCATTGAAGGAAGGGGCTAAAAGATTGATGGTATTTGAGAGACAATAAAGAGACAGAGTAAGATTCTTTATAGTGATAACACAAAGAAGTATGTATTTTATGAAGCAGTAAGTAGAAAAAAGAGTTTGCCAATGACTGTCTTTACTGTTAATTTACTGAATGCAGGGGTCTCTCTGTAGTGGCCAACTTGAGCGAAGTTTTAGATGTCCACAAAGAGATAGGACTGGAAGTATAGTTTAGGCAGGATTGAGCACTTGACCTATCCATTTACTTGATGTAAAATACTGAGCACTGACTTTGTAAGTAAAAAATTTATTGAGGTTATATAAAATTCATTATTAAATGTTAGTATCATGCTCTCTCACTAAGTCTGTTACCCAAATAGACTAAAAAGCATTATTGATAAGCCAGGCATGATGGTGCACACTTGTGATCCCAGCACTTTGGGAGGCTGAAGCAGGAAGATTGCCAAGTTCCAGCCTAACTTAGGTGACTCTCAAAATAAAGAGGGAGCTGAGAATATAGCTCAGTATGAAGGCCTTGGCTTCAGTCCTCAATACTACAAAGAAAAAAGAATTGTTGGCAGTAAAATACAGGTGAGCCATTGGAAACACAATTCATTCCAGTTTATTTATTCATTTATTTTAGAAGAGGCAGTTTATTGGGAAAAATATGGAAGAATGAGGATGAAGTTATCTGCTATCCTGAAGGGGACCTAGAAGTATGGGTTGCTCTCTTTCCAATTGAAAAGAAATTTTCCTGCCTTTGATAACTACTTAAGTTCAACCAAATTTTACTTACTTTTTTTATTTTTGGAGACAGGGTCTCTGTTGTGTAGTCCAGGCTGGTCCTGAACTCACTGTGTAGCCTGGGCTAGCCTTGAACTCAGCAATGTTCCTGCCTCAGCCTCAGGAGTGCTGGGATTACAAGGCGTGTGCCACCACACCCAGCTTATGTGGTATAGGGGAATCAACTCAGGGTCTTGAGCTTGTCAGGCAAGCATGGAATAGATGAGCTATTCCTCCAGCCCTTTTTAATGTTTTCTTGAATGGTTAAATGAAGAAAGAAATATCCATTGGCCAGTTTTCAAGAGGCTGATGCTGTAATTCTCAGTTACACTACATTTTTGGACAAGTTAACAAATTGTATGGTGTGAAGTTTTCTCAGATCTCTTCAAAAATTGTCAGCTGGCCTTTGCCCTATAAAGAAAAGAGAGGAGTAAAAAATTCAATTCTGATGTATTTTAGATTTTTGATGCTGTTAAAATTTACTACATAAAAGAGTGCAAATCCTTAATATGAGTACCCTGAAGAGATCAGCAAAACCATTCTAATAAAAACCACTAATACAAGTCAAGATGTGGGGCTAGCGCATTGCTCAGTGGGGAGCACTTGTCTTGCAAGTGCCAGGTCCTGGGTGCTATCTTTACCAGTCCCCTCTACGACAATACCAAGATGTAACTTGAGAGAATAAGCAGTAATTTACCTGTCCTCCCTCCCCAGAAAACCTGAAAAAGGAGTGGTATACATGTGGGAGGAAAAAAAAGGAATTGTGAATAGAAGATTAGGGATTTGTAGTGAAATAGACTGGACATTCAGACTTTTCCAAGCAGGAAGGAAGGATGTAAAGGTTCTCTCAACATCAGCTTATTGAAAATCTTTATCATAGTTAGTAGTTAGACGCCCTCTCTTTTCCCATCTCCTCCACTTAGCCTTTGCTTTTCCACAGTGTCTACCTTCCTGTTTTCTATCGTGTGTCTTATTTTGCTCTTTTACTTATATTTTGAATTTCTCATATAAGAGAAACAATGCAGTGTTTAACCTTCTATTCATGATCTCAAGGTGTACCCATTTTTTACTAGTGACTTATTTATGCAGAATAGTATTTTATTGTGTATGTATACTAACATTTCTTTGTCCCTAAGTGTGGTGAGCAGATAGGCTGCTTCACCAATACAGCTGTTACAAGTTGCATTGCTATAAACATGGGTATACATGTATTACTGTAGTAAGAGGTTTTATCTCTTTCTCGAAGATACCAAGTGGAGGTAGCAGAGTCAAGTGGAATTTTTACTTGAGTTTTTTGAAGAATCTCCATACTGTGGTTGTCTGTTTCACATTCCCACAAACAATGTTGAAGAGGTCATTTTCCCCTACATCACCAGCATTTGGTTCTTTTTTTTTTTCATTTGAGTTCTTGGTATTAGCCATCCTTCACTGGAAACAAGTTGGGTCCTTATTTTGGTTTGCATTTCTATTTTTTACTTTTTGCTAGAAGTATTCTTTTTATTAATATGTATCTGTGATATATAATAAATCAGGTTGAGGAGTTTGTGCATGTACATATTACAGCTTGAACGTTTTTACTTTCCTGCATTCTTTCTACCCCCTTTATCCACTTTCCCTCCACAAAGTCTATTTTCTTCCATTTCTTGCTTAGTTTGCGCTTAGTTTTTTTATAGTTTAATTTTCTTGTATTATAGAAACAGGCAGTGCTTTAAACTTTTGTGTCTTTTTCTTTTTTAACTAAACATGATCATTAGCATTTCTCTTAGTGGCCAAAAATTCGGAACATTTTTTTTTCATGTACTTGCTAGCTAATCTTTTCAGACATGTCTGTTCTGTTTATTTCATTTACCTATTGTTGGATTGGATCTTACATTTTGGGGGACCTATTTTTTTGAGTTCTTTATAGTACTGTCCTCCATATGAGGAGTAGAGGAGGATTTCTGCTGATTGGATTACTTCAGTCTGTTTCCATTGCTGCGTAGAAGAAGCCTTTTAATTTGATGTAACCCTATTTTTTGATTCTTGGTATTATTTCTTGTGCAGTTTTGGGTCCTCTTCAGAAGTTCTTGAGGTTGTCTTTGTCTTCAAGAATTTTACCTTTTAGCAGATTCGGGATGTCTGTTTTAGTACCTAGATTTTTTATTTTTTGATGAGCTACTTTCATGATAGAAACATCATAAGACAGCAGTACGAGAGAAATGATTTAGGAAATCAAATAAAACTACCTTCATTGAGTCTAGTTATTTTTAGTTTGCTTGCTTGGTAGTGCAGTAATGTTACATGTTGCTGTGTTTCTCAACATTTATATTCATATCTGCTGTGATCTGGATCTGGAATGTCCCACCAAAGTCTCATATATTTGTTTGGATGGTATGGACTACATGTGGAGCAGTATGCAGTTAAGAGATTGGGGCCTTGTCTGCAGAGTTGGATTATGAGCATGCAATGCTTAATAGGTGTGTGGCAGATTACAGATTCCAGGCATGTAGATTAGAATACAAGTGTAGATTATGGACTACAGGTGTATAGTGGGGGTTTAAACCTAGAAGAGATAGAACACTGACCCACTCAGTGGACCCAGAAGGGATTACCTCCTTGCATCTGGAGCTTGACTTGGCTTGGTTTCCTGTTTTCAATATCATGAGGAGCTGCCTCCACCTCTGCCTCCCATGTACTCCCACAATTGCCAGCTGTTCCAGAGTGGACTGAGACTTTCTGAAACTGTGAGCTAAAATAAACTTTTTCTTTCTGCAGTTTTAGATGTGAGGTGTGATCCTTGGAGAGATTATGTCAATTTGGGGAAGTCAGGAACCACACCTGGATTAGGGTTTAGGAACCACACCTAGATTAGGCAATTAGGAACCAGCCTGGGTTAGAGTACCGAGTGATCTGTGGGCCAGTGAATGAGGGAAGAACACTAACTCCTATGTGGGAGGCCCCACTGGGAACTTGAACTGTATAAAAGGAAGGAAGAAGAAAGGTTGTTACATCTTTTTCCTCTGGAAAAGCTCTCGCCTTTGCAGTTGTATACTGATGCCGACTTGCTACATGCCGCAGATCTTCATTACAGATTCTCTACTTGTACCTGTCTACCCATCGCTGATCTTCACCATTGTTCTTCAAACAACTGAGATCCGCAGCAAGCGGATTCTCACCGGCTGTCCTGCAGTCCTGGATGGGGGTTCTACCTCGCAGCTAGGCAGCCATCGGACTCTCCAGTTCTCGGAAATGCAGGCCAGGACTATCTCTGTCCTCAGACTTGTAAGCCTTCCAAATAGATTCTTTTGTTACCATTTCTGTCAATTCTGCCTTTTGTAAGAACACAAACTAATAACAGATTTTGGTACTAGGAGTGGGGTCGTTGCTGTGGCTTTACCTAACCATGTGTTTTGGAAGTCTTTTGAACCGGTTTGCGGGAGGAATTTGGATAGGTTTGAGGATGCCAGTTGGAGAAGCTTTGGAGTGCCCTGAGCCGAGCATGATGGGAGATACTGGTCAGAGCTCAGAAGATCAAAATGCTGAAAAAAGTGTGGATTCGAAGGGCCAGGCTCAAGAAGTTTCAGATGGGAAGGAGGACTATTGGCAAGAGGCCTAAAAACCACCACGTGTGCTACATTCTGGCGAAATGTTTGTTGGCATTTTGCCCTTATCCAGAGACTGCCTAAAACTGAAACTAAGGGCAGTGGACTGTTAACTCTGGCGGAGGAAATCTCAAGACAGACTGATTGATACTCAGACTAGACTGTCACGGGACTGCTCTTTGCAGCATTTAGCCAACTGTATGGTGAAAGACAGTAGACGGTGGCAGAGAAAACAATGTAAAAAGCTTGCAGTCTGGAGTGAAAAAGCCCGTGCTTGTTAAGGAGACTAATATTAAACAGAAGCCAAATACTTGGAATCAGGACTCTTAAGTAAGAGATCTTTACAGTTTCTCAGGATCAGCAGGATCCCACCCTTTACTAATAAAAAGATGCAAAGGCAGAAGATCTTTTTCTGTGAAGAGTACCCCAGGGCTCCCGGTAGGGAAAAAGAAGGAAGTGGAATGGTAATGGTTACTGTATGCCGTTGTATGTTGGAGGCATTTAACCATTCTTTGATTTTCACAGGAGCTCAGAGCTGACAATTTGCCTTGTATCTCAGAGGAGACTTTGGACTTGAACTTTTTTTTTTTTTTAAGGAGCATTAAACTGTTAAGACTGCCTGCTCTTAGAGAAGGACTAAATGCATTTTGCATGAGGAGATGGACATGAGTCTTTTAGAGGCCAAAGGTGGAAGGCTGTGGTTTGGATCTGTCCCCTCAAAGCCTCATGTGTTCATTTGGATGTTACGTATGGGACATGTGCTTTTAGGAGAGAAAGACCTGGTCTGAAGGGGTGGATCGTGGGCATGTGGTGGATTATAGGTGTGTGTTACAACACAGGTCTGTGCCAGATTATATATTCCAGTTATGTGGATTAGAGTACAGGTGTGGTAGATTATAGATTGCAAGTGTGTGGTGGGACCTTAAACCTGGAAGGAGTGGATCATTGGGACAAGACCTGGGAGGATATATGCTACTTCTTTCTGGGACTTGGCTTGGCTTTGTTTGAAATGCCATGAGAGCTGCCTCTGCCTCTGCCTCTACCATGTGCTTTGACTGTTGCCAGGTGCCCATGAATAGACTGGGACGTTCTGAAATTGTGAGCTAAAATGAACTTTTCCTCCTCATATTTGTGCATGTCAGGTATTCTGTCCCAACAACAAAAACAGTAGCTAAGAGACTATCAATCACTTCAAAGATGAGAATGCTAAAGCTGAGGTTCTGTCTTGTCCAGAATCACAGGTTGTGAAAAGCTGAGACTACAATTTGAACATTAAGACTCCATAAATGGTATCCTTTCTTTACACAGTTAGAGGGTGTTGCTTTGAGTAGTAGCTATTCCTCCGTTATTTTTACCAGTATTTCAAGGCCTCCTTTATGTCTGAACTAGATAGAATGAGCATACAGATAGTCTTACAGTTTGCTATTATACACCTCGTATATAGTTTGGACTTGGGCATTTCTTAGTCTCAAATCTGTGTTAAGAATAGTTCTTTATTCCTTTTAATAGCATCTCATAGCCTTGATTTAGCAGACTAAAATAATATATAGCATTAAGAGACAAAAAGAAAGTATCACTTTGGAACTAAATTTTAAACACAGAACTTGTAAAGTGGGAAGTGTAAATAACATTCTTCTTCTTTTGAGGCAGGATCTCACTTTGTAGTCTAGTATGGTCCTGAACTCGCTCTGTGGCCCAAGCTGGCTGCAAACTCACAGCAATCCTCCTGTCTCAGCTTCCTGAGTGCTGGGATTACAGGCATGCACCGCCATGCCCAGTTTTTATGTTGCGGGGGATTCACACTCAGGGTGTTGTGCTTGCCAGGCAAGCTGTGCTATTCCTACAGCCCATAAATAACTTGAGCATTTATTCTTGCTGTGTGTGTGTCTGCATTTTAGGAAGCACTGTCAGGTACCATGAAGTATGAAAAATTTTCTTTATGTAGGTTACTTCAAGAGATGTCCAGGGTTGGGGCATAGCTCCGTGGTTAAAGCATTTGCCTACCAAATGCAAGGTCTTGGGTTCAATCCCCTATACCACATAAACTGGGCATGATGGCTCATGCTTGTAATTCCAGCATTCCACAGACTGAGGCAGGAAGATTACTATGAGTTCAAGGCCAGTCTGAGCTCCATAGTGAGCTCAGGACTAATGTGGACTACAGAATGAGGCCCTGTCTCCAAAAAGAAAAGATATCCATGACTTGTAATTATCTGAACTAGATACAAAGATAAGCATGGAGGAAAGTATTAAAGATGATTTTGCTAGTAAATCATGAATAAAGATTGAACAGACCTGCTGTGGAGATTGAATCAGTTATTAAAAACTTTTCCAGTAAAGAGAAGTCCAGAATCAGATTCAGATTGGTTTTACTGGAGAATTCATCCAAATATTTACAGAATTGATAACAATTTTTTTCAGAGTCTTCTAAAAAATTGAGACTTCTGAAGTCATTTTTGATACCAAAAAAAGGTGATACTCTGAGCTGTGCCTAGTGGCACAAGCTTCTAATTGTAGTAGTCTGGAGTACCTGAGGTAGGAGGGGGCTGCAAGTTCAAGCCCAGCTTGGGCAACCTAGCCACTTAGTAAGACCCTATCTCAGAAATTAAAATGGAATAGGGTAGTAGCTCATTTTAAAAGCCCTGAGTTGGATCTTTTGTTACAACAAAAATACAGGCCAGTGTTCTTGATGAATATAGATGGAAAAGTCTTCGTAATGAAATACAAGCACATCAAGTTCTAACAGCATAATAAAAGGATCATATATCATGACCAAATGAGATTTATTCCTGGGATGCAAGGATGACATAGAAAAATCCTTTAATGTGATATGCCACATTAACAAAATAAGGATGAAAATCACATGAACATCTCAATAACATAATAAACTTTGGGGAAAATTCAGTCGACATATATATGTGTATGTATGTGTATATATGTGTACGTATATGATGTCAAAGGCACAGGTAGAAAAGTAGATCAGAGGGACTATATCAAATCAAAGTTTTTTTACAGCAAAGGAAATAATACTGTGAAAAGACAGGCTATGGGATGGGAAAATACATTTGTAAATGAAGATCTGATAATAGGTTAATTTCAGATTATATAAGGGACTTCTGTAATTCATAGTATAAAAAATTACTTGATTAAAAAATGTGTGGAGAACTTGAATAGGCATTACTCCAAAGACATAGACACAGCCTACAGGTATATGAAAAAAATGCTCCACATCACCAGTCATCAAGGAGCTAACCACACATTAGCACAACTGAAATAATAACCTCACACCTGTCAGGATGGCTGTTATTTTTTTAAAAAAGAAGTCTTGTCAGTGATACAAAAGAATTGGAACCCTTGTCATTGTAGGTGGAAATGGAAGTGGCCACTATGGAAAACAAGTTTCTCCAAAAATTAAAAGACATGCTATCTGATTCAGCAATCCTTCTTCTGGGCATTTATCCAAAATAGCTAGTCAGGATCTCAAATAGTAGTATTGCACTGTTCTTTGCTGTGCTATTCATGGTAGCCAACAGGTGGAAACAACCTAAATGTTCATTGATGGGTGAATGGATGAAGAAAATACATGTTTGCATACATAATCGAATATTATTTGGCCTTTAAAAATTTTGTCATGTGCATAAACCATCACATTTTATTAAGTGAAATAATGAGTCACAAAAAGACAAAGAATATAAACTTCCACCGTTGTATGTTATCGAAAATAGTCAGATCTCAAGAGTTAGAGTGGAATTAGGGATCATTAAGCTTGAGGAGGGAGAAAATAAAAACAATGTTTTGATCAAACAAGACGAGTAAATGCTAGAAATCTGTACAACCTTGTATCTGTAGTTAGTAATGTATGCTTAATCAGATTTTTTGCTACAGTAAAATGAAAGTTTTGTTGAAGATACAGCATCAGAGTTGGGCTTTCAAAATAGGATTCATTAATCAGATATAAACTTACTAAATTTTCAAAAAAGGGTATCAAATATGGTACACATGCCCTATGATCACAGGGAGATTGAAGCAGGAGGCTTACAAGTAGAGCAACTTAATGAGACCCTGTCTTCGGAATAAAAAAGGGCAAATGAGCAACTATCTCCAGTATTACCAAAAATAAAATAAAAAGAGGGTGATTGTAGTAAAAGCAAAGAAGCTATTGAAAAGCATAGGGTTTGTTTGAAAATTAGTATATAGTTCGTGTTGTTTGTAATTGAAAATTAGAAAGTTATATGTTGAAAAATAATGTGAGGAGTCTTGAAACACAGGCAGAAAGATCCCAAAGTTTTTGCTAAGCCATGGAAAGCCATTAAAAATTTTGGAGCTGTCGTCTCCCTGAAAGAAATGTAGCTTGTCTCACAGGTATTAGTCAGTTCATATTATCTGAGTGATCTTCCTGTTCTTTCAGAGCCTTTCAGAAATCTTTGGGGAAGATGTTAGTATGTTCTAGGTAGTGCTAGACTATAGCTATGTTATTGTTAATGAGAATTCTTCCAGGAAATTAAAAAATGACAAAAGTAATCAAATTTAACCATGTTTTTCTTTACTGGATATCATAGCATTTGAATTAATATGAACATATACTAACGTGGATCTTCTTTACAGGTGTTAGTAAAATGGCCTTTCGTCATTTAATTGAGTTCACATATACAGCAAAATTAATGATACAAGGAGAAGAAGAAGCCAATGATGTATGGAAAGCAGCAGAGTTTCTACAGATGCTGGAAGCTATCAAAGCCCTTGAAGTCAGGTAACTACTTACTTCCTTAGTGAGAAACATGTAGTCATATTCATACACATTCACCCTACTAGTCAAAAATTTATGAAGTGAGGTGTGGTACTGCATTCCTGTAATCCAAACACTCCGGGAGGCTGAGACAGGAATATATCAAGTTCATGCTTAACCTGAACAACTTAGTGAGACTGTGTCTCAAAAAAACCAAAACAAAACAAAACAAAAAAAACACCTGGAAGAGATTGGAAGAGATGGTTGGGGCTGGGTAGGTTGGTGTGAAAGCGATCACCAGGGTCAGAAAAAAAAATTTTTTTCTTTTATGGTATGTCATGTCATTAAGAATATTTAAATATCTTTAATGTTCTGAATACTGATTTTCTCTTTGCATTTGGTTTCTTTTTCTTGTGTAAAAACCTGCGAAGATTTAAGTAGCATCTTTGCTATCAAATACAATTAGGAAGTTTCAGCAGCTCTTTAAGGGTTTTGCATAAAGAAACCAAGATAGTGTTTTTTTTAAAGAAAATTGGTAAAGATAAACAGGCCAAGTATGTGTCAGGAGATTATAAGTGAAATTAGAAATACTATAATACAAATTAATTTTACTGGACCTGAAGGAAAAAGCACAGCGGTTAGAATACTTGCCTAGTAAGTGCAAGGCCCTTGATTTCCAGCACAACATAAGCCAGGCATAGTAGGATACCTGTAAGCCCTGCATTTGGGAGGTAGGAAGATTGCCATTGGTTTGAGGCCTGTCTGAGCTATATAGTGGACTGCACAGTTGGACTCTGTCTCAAGGGGGGAAAAAAATCAGTTTACTTAAGTCCATATGCTTGCCAGATGAGCTACAATTAGCTCTGAATTTTAAGCACGTAGGACAAAGGAAAAAAGTTACATTATTCATCATTGTAGGAGAACAGGCCAATTGATAATGAGCTGTTCCTGATATTAAAACATCAGATTTCTTTTAGGAGGTCTGAATAAAGCATTAAAATATAGTGAATAAAGACTTCATCTCATCTTCACATAATGAGTAGTGGCAATCATCAGGGCTCTGGAGTCATTCTGCCGGGGTTAGTATCTTGACACCACTGTGTGCTCTAATTACTCAACCTACTGTCTGTTCAGTGGCCTTATTTGTCAAATGGAAGATGATAATGGTACTTTCTACATAGATTTATTTGTGAGGGTCATACGAATTGGTGCATGTAAGGTGCCTAGCTTGCTGCCTGGCATATAATACTCTAAATATGTGGCCTTCTGAGATCTTATTTGGGCAGGTGTATAGTCCTGTGCATGCACGTGCACGTGTGTGTGTCATTCTAGATCTAGAATGTCAGAGCTTTTCAAAGGCCCATATAGGAATTAGTATGTTAAAACACTTTGAACAGTGTCTGCCACATAGTAACATTATGCATAGGTTCTATTTGTGCGTGTGTGTGTGTGTGTGTGTGTTTGCTAAAGACTGCTTTACACCGAGTTTGAGTATTTTGTGTGCATATATGCATAGCACGGACATTGCGTTCCCTTCCCCACCCACCTTTTGGCCATCCTGATCCCTACTTCATCCCCCTCACCAACCATTCATTCCCACTGACATACCTGTTTAGTTTTCTAAAATACCTGTATGGGTTTATCATATTAGAGAAACCACATGATACCTAAGCTTCTGAGTTTGACTCACTTTGCCAAGCATGATGGTCTCAAGCTGTGTCCATTTATCTGCAAATGCCTCAGATTTATCTTCTTACACAAGAGTAGTACTCCACTGTGTATATATACCACAATTTTTGTATTCATTGGTTTGTTGAGGGCTATTTCAACATCTTTAACACTTCAGTTATTAGTTGTGCTGCTGTAAACATGGGTATACATGTATCCCTACTATATGTTGCTTTTAACCCCTTGGGAAAGATACCTAGAAGAGGTATTGCTTGATCAAATGGAATATTTATTTTCAGCCTTTTGAGAAATCGCCATACTGCTTTCCATAGTGGTCGTGCCGGTTTCAGTACCTCCAGCAATGTAAGAATTCCTTTTTCCCTCACAACCTCACCACCATTCATCGCTGTTTGACTTCTTGATATGCTCCATTCTCACTGGGTAAGATGATCTGTTGGTGATTTCATTTGCATTTGTGTAATGGCTATGGATGTTGAACATCTTTTCTTATGTTCGTTGGCCATTTGAACTCTCTTCGTTAAGTTGCCCGTTTTTATTCAGGTTTTGATTGAGGGGTCTGTTTTTCTTCAGTTCCTTGTATATTGTACTTACTAGCCTCTAGTGTGAGGTGTAGGTGGTAAAATTTTTTTTACCATTCTCTTGGTTCTCCACTTTGTTGATAGTTTCCTTTGCCATACATAAACTTTTTAATTTAGTATAATACCATTTGTTGATTCTGGGAGCTGTTTCCTTTGCATCAGGTATCCTATTAAGAACGTCCTTGCCCATGCCAACATTTTCTAGATTTTTACATATTTTACCCTCCAGAAGGTTCAGCGTTTCCATTTTAAGATCCAGGTCTTCGACTTGATTTTGGTACATGGTGATAGGTATATGTCTAGATTGATGCTGCATGTGAATAACCAATTCTTTCAGCACTATTGATTGAAGAAACTATCCTTTATTCCAGTGGACATTTTTAACCCTTTGTCAAAAATCAGGTGGCCGAGGGTCCTGAGGTTGTCTATGCAACTTCAGTTCTGTTCCATTCCTCAACCTGTCTGTTTTTGTGCTGGTACTATATAGGTTCTATCACTGTTGCTTTGTAATATAACTTGATGTCTGGAATGGCAATGCCACCTACTTTTGTCTTGTCACTTAAGATTACTTTGGCTATTCTGGATCTCTTTTGGTTCCATGTGAATTTAAGCATTGTTTCAAGTTTTGTGGGAAAAGTTTTTGGTGATTTGATAGGAGTTGCTTTAAATCTGATTATCAGTTTTGGCATTGTAGCCATTTTGACAATATTGATTCTGCCTGTCCAGGAACATGAGATGTCTTTCCATTTTCTCATGTGCTCCTCAATTTCTTTTTTCAGAATAATTTAGTTTTCTATATTAGAGACTCTTCACTTCCTTAGTTAGGTTTGCTCCTAGGTATTTAATTTTTTAAGGAGCTATTGGGAATGGGATCATTCTTCTCAGAGTGACTTCATTATTAGTGTAGAGGAATGCTGTTGATCTTCTTGTATTAGTTTTGTAGCCTACAATTTGGCTGAACTTTTTAATTAATTCTGAGAGTTTCTTGGAGTTTTGGGGGTCTTCTATTTAGAGGATCATTTCATCTGCAAGGAAAGGTAGTTTGACTTCTTATTTTCCAATAAGTATTCCCTTTGTTTTGTTTTCTTGCTTGATTGCTCTGGCTAGTGTTCTGAGACTTATTTTGAATAGTAGTAGTGAAAGTGGGCAGTATTGTCATGTTTGAGGGGAAATGTTTTCAATTTCTTCTCATTTACTATGATATTTGGCACATGGCTTCTCTTAGTGTGAGGTAAGGTCCTTCTATACCTATTTTCCTCAGGATTTTTATCATGAATGGATGTTGGATTTTGTCAAAGGCCTTTTCTGCATCAGCTGAAATAATTATGAGTTTTCTTCTTGACTTTTATTAGTGCACTGTATTATAGTAATTGATTTACATTTTTTAAACTAACCTTTACATCCTGGGAATGAGGCCAGCTTAATCACACCTTGTTGGATAGTATTTGCTAGTATCTTAATGAGAATTTTTGCATATATGTTCATTAAGGAAGTTGGTCTATTGTTTCCCTTCCTGGTTAACTATCTGATTTTGGTGTTAGAGTAGTGCTAGCTTCCAAAAATGAGTTTGGCAATGTTCCTTCTCTTTCAGCTTCATGTAACATTTGAAAAGCACTAGTATTAGCTCTTCTCTGAAGTACTAGTAATAGTCTGCTGTGACGCCATTTGGTACTGGACTTTTCTTTGTGGGTAGAGACTTTATTATTGCCTCAATTTCCACGTTTGTTATGAGTCTATTCAGAATTTTTTTTATTTTGCCTTGTTTCAGTCTTGATATTTTGTATGTGTCTATAAATTTACCCATTTCTTCCAAGTTCTTCATTTGTTGGGAGTATAATTTTTCAAAATTGTTCCTGATGATCCAGTAGTATCTGCTGTGATTTCACCCTTTTCATTTCTAATTGGATTGATGTGGGTTTTTTCTTCTTTTAGTTACTTTTAGCAAGAAGTTCATCAGTCTTGTTTACTCTTTTGAAGAACCAGCTCTTTGATTTGTTGATTTTTGTTCCAATTTCTTCAATTTCTGCTCTGATCTTTATAATTTCTTTTCTTTTACTAC
>PVKB01002462.1:33200-89138 GCA_004027205.1 Ctenodactylus gundi
TTTTTTTTTTTTTTTTTTTTTTTTTTTTTTTTTTTTTTTTTTTTTTTTTTTTTTTTTTTTTTTTTTTTTTTTTTTTTTTTTTTTTTTTTTTTTTTTTTTTTTTTTTTTTTTTTTTTTTTTTTTTTTGGTGCACTTTTATAGCTTTGACTTTCATTCTTAGGATTGCTTACAGTTGTCTCACATGATCTGGTATCATCTGCTTCCTTCATCATTTATCTCTAGGGAGTTTTTATTTCTTCCCGGACTTCTTCTGTGACCTTTGTTTATTTAGCAGTAAGTTATTCAGTCACCTTGTATTTTAGTGGTTTCTGTAGCTTCTTTTGAAGGCTGTTGATTTTTAGTATTATTCCACCGTGATCTTAAAATAAGCAAGGAATCAAGGAATTATTTCAGCTCCTGTGTACTTAGTTAAACTTGCCTTAAGAACTATAATATGGTCTGTTTTGGACAATGTCCCATCTGCTGCTGGGGAACAAAGTATATTCTGCTGATGTTGGGTGGAATACTCTGTAGATATCTGTTAAGTCCAATTTTTCCAGAAAGTGGTTTAATTGTAATATTTCTCTGCTGATTTTTTGCCTTGTTGACCTGTCTGTCTGTGAGTTCTGGAGTATTGAAGTCCCCTACTATGATTTTATTGGAGCCTACATGGCCTTTCAAGGCATGTAATTTTTGTTCTACAAAATTAGGTGCCCCTAGGTTGGGAGTATGTATATTGATAAGTGTGGTTTCTTCCTGTTGAATTTTTCCTTTAACCAGTATGTAGTGTGTTCTTCTATGTCTCCCTGATCCGTTTTGGTTTGAAATCCGCTATCTCTTAGAATAGTATAGCTAACTCCTGCTTGTTTCCTGGTGTCAGTTGCACGGAATGCTGATTTCCATTATTTTATTTTTCATTCTGTTTTTCTTTGTGGGTGAAGGGTGTCTCTTGGAAGCAACAAATTTTAGGTTTTTGTTTTCTGTTCCAGTCAGCCAGTCTGTGTCTTTTGTAAAAGGTGAAAGATTTATACAATCTGAAGAGACACCAGAGAATGAGTCTGTCTTTTGATAGATGAGTTGACACTGTTTATAGTCATGTTTATTATAGTGATATATTTGCTACATCCTGTCATCATTATATTTAGGTGTTGATTAATTGATGTACAGTTGTCAGCTCATTCTGTTTCCATTGTTTTCTGTTCTGTGAGGTTTTTGGTGCTGTTGGCCTCCCTATCTGTCTAGAATTCCTAAGTATTTTTTGCAATTGTTGTTTAGTGATTATGAATTTTTTTAGATTTTCTTTGTCATGAAAAGTTCAACTTCTCCCTCCCTCTGTTTTGAAGGATAGTTTTGCTGGACATAGTAGTTTTGGTTGGTATTTATCATCCCTTAGCACTCGGATAATGTTGCTATGTGGTTTTGTGGCCTTTAGAGTCTATGTTGAGAAATCTGCAGTAATTCTTTTGGGTTTGTCTGTATATGTCACTTTGTTTTTCTCTTACAGCTTTTAATACTCTCTTGTTAGGGCTCTAGGAATTTAGTTATGATGTGTCGTGGGGTAATTATCTTCTGGACAGAGATATTTGGAATTCTCTATGCCTGCAGAAGCTTGAGGTTCATTTATTTTTCTAGATTTGAGAACTTTTCTAACATAATTTCATTTAACAAATGTCTCTTCTGGTTTAAATCTGGAATGTCTCCCAAAAGCCTCATGTATTTGGATGTTAGTGATTATCTATGGAACCATGTACTGTTAGGAGACTGGGGCCTGGTCTGGAGGGGTGTATTAGAACACAGGCGTGTGGATTGGATTACAGTTGTTTGGTAGGGGCTTAAACCTGGAAGGGGCTGGGCCCAGAAAGGCATGATTACTGGGATGGGACCTAGAATGCTTCCTGCATTCCTTCCGTACTGGACTTGACTTCCTGTTTGCAATGCTGAGAGTAGCTGCTTCCACTTCTGCCTGTGACATGTTCTTCCACACTTGCCTGCCGCAAAGATCTATGACCTTCTGAAACTGTGAGCTAAAGTAAACTTTTCTCCGTAAAGTTGTGGATGTTGAGTGTTTAGTCACAGCAGTGAAAAAGTAACTAAGATGATGTCCTTTAATCCTTTTGTTCTGTGCTCCATATTCTCCTGCATGCCCATAATTTTGAGGTTGTTTTTCTCTTTGAGTCATCTATGAGCTGTTGCAACCAGATTCTTTCTTGTCCTTTGGTCCTCACTGGTCTTACAATACAGATTATGCAACTTACTTTCAAGATCTGGTAATCTAGCCTTGAAATGTTCAAAGTGGTTTTCTATTTTTTATGTGGTTTTTTTTTTTCGTATCTTGGGTTTCAGCTTTCATTTTTCTCTGTACATTTCTACTGAATTCTTTCATTTCTTGTATTGCCTTCATGTCTTTAATTCTTTATATTCCTTGGAGTTTTTATGTATTAAAGCTTTTTTTCTCCTTTATTTCAATTTTGAGTTCCTTGGGTATCTTTTATATGTCATCCTTGGTTATTTGGCATTAGGTCTGCTTGTCTTTTGACTTCATTTCTGCAGTTTCAGAACCCATGGTGTCAGGTTTTGCCATGGTGGGCTTTTTGGCAGATGATTTATTGCCTCACTTCCCCATGGTTCTATTTTTTTTTTAGCTCAGATAGTGGCAGTGGACTCTGTTGTGTGCGGAGTTTCTTCTTCCAAGGCCTATGGCTTGGTTACTTTTTTGTTGCTGTCCCAACATCCACATCTTAGGGAGAAAAGATTTATTTTAGCTTACAGTTTCAAAAGGTTATAGTCCATTCACAGGTGGGCAGCCGGAGTCAGTGGAAGCACATGGCAGTGCTGGAATGGGGACAGGGTCATGAGCCAGATGTCTAGCAGCAAAGTTCCTTACACCATGGTGGAAGAGAGAGACTGGGAGGGAAGGGCAGAACCAGCAAATGTCCCTCCCTGGTCAAATGCCAAGCATCCGCTCCCCCTTTCAGCCAGGCCCCACCTGCCAATCCTACACAGTATCCATAGGAACATGAGGCTTTTAGGGGGCACTCCAGATCCAAACCACAACGCTGTATATCCCATGTTCCTGGATCTCCTGTGCACAGTGCTGCAATCAGCTAATCACAGGAGTTCTGTCAAGCCACTGATCCAGTGGTGCTCCTGGTTGTAGATGCAGGCATAGTGATGTGGGGTGCCACAAAATGGGGCTGCAGGGTGCAAGCTAGTATTTGTGTGGGGCCATGGTGTGCTGGCAAGGGTGTTTGTGGCTTGCAAGGTGTCTCAGTACCTGCCAGGGCACTTGCCAGGCATGGGGTGTGGGGGCAGGGCCTACCATGTGTAAGGGCTGCCAGGTTTCTTGGCCAGTGAAGGCACGGGGGATGGCCTGAGCACTTTGCCCGTCTGGCACAGTTGCAGGTGTGGCCCTGGGTCCTTTGCTGGTCCTAGTGCAGGCGCTGCATCTCCTCTCTGCTTTTTTCTTTGACATATTTTTTCACTTAGCGTTTTAGAAATTTATCTTTTGTTTTCATTATTGGGTAGTAGTCAGTTCTATAGGTATATCACTTTGTTTCTCTGGTATTTACGTTTTTCAAGTTTGAACTATTAGAACAATGCTGCAAATTCCAAGTCTTTGGAAACATCTAGAAATAGGATAGAAGTGAGTTACAGTGTACCTTTAACTTTGGGAAACAGTTTGGAAACATTTTTAAATGTGGTTTTGCCATTTATAGTCTCACCTGTTACAAAGAGGATTTCCACTTGTGTCACATCTTCACTAACACTTGCTGTATTATTGAGGTTTAGGTTTAAAACCTTAGCAGGCATTTTTCTGAGGGGGACATATCTTTGTTTATATGACATGTAATCTCTTTTGAAATTACTTAGTTCTGTCATACTATAAAGAAAATTGTAGGCAATATAAATAAGTAAATGGATAGCTGTAGCTGTGTTTTAAAGAAATTTTGATTACATGAAACAGGCATCACTTAATCCAGAGTTTACTGTTTTCTGCTTTAGGTACATTAATGTACATAGCTAGTATAAATTCATTGTGTACACTGACTGGCACGTCGATTGAAAATATACAGTTAAGAGTTTTAACATGAATGCACATCTATGAAACCATTTTCACTCTCAAGATAATGAACATATCAACCTTCCCATCATTTTATTTTTAATTCATTTTTCTCTCCTTTTGCTGTACTCATTTCCATAGCAATCTGTTACTATAGGTTACTTCACATTTTTCGTAATTTTATTTACATATAATCTAATTTCCCTCACTGTAAGTATTTTGAAGTACATCAATATTGTTGTGTCAATATTTAACTCATTTTCAATGCTGAGCTAGGGTTGTGCACGTATACTACATACACTGTGCTTTTAGATTTTTCTGTTGATGACCATTTAGGTTGTGTGCAGTTTTTTTGGACTATTACAAATAAAGTGACCATAAACATTTGTGTACAATTCTTTAGATACATGCTTTCATTTTCTTGGTGTATTCCTAGGAAAGCAATCACTAGACAGCTATGTGTTTAATGTTTAAAGATACTACCACACTTTTTAAAGGGGTTGTGGCATTTTTACATTCCAACCAGCAATCTGTATGTAGCCCAGTTGTTCCACAGTCTTGCTAGTACTTTGTATGGTCAGGCATTTTCTTCATCTTAGTCATTTCTATAATGACTAATGATCCTGAGCATTTTTTGATGTGCACCTCACTTTTACCATCTTTTTATATTCCTTGGCAAGGTGTCTGTTGAAATCTACGCCCATTTTTTTAAAAAACTGTGTTAATTGTCAACAGCTGTGAAGGGTCTGAAAATTTATTGTTTAAAAGCTAATAAGTTAACCATCCAGTTTTATGAATGCTAGCAGAATACCTCAGATTAAGTTTTAAAAAGAAAGGACTTGATTAATTATAACATGAGTAGCAGCTTGAGCTCCAGGTTTGTGTTAGTTTTCCTTGGGCCCACATCCCGGAGGGCTGACATAGTGGCCTAGGTATGTACTGTGATCACAGTGCTTTGAGGAGCCCTAAGTTTTAGAAAACCCAAATCTTTTATAATTGGCTGCAAACAAATATGCTTGATCTTTGGTCTAGAGGGAACATTATCTATTTTACTGGATGATAGATAAACCTTCCACTCTTCAGGAGAACAAGCATTCTTTTTTAAAAGTTCTTAACTAAATAAAACTTTGGAAAAGATAGTCCAGAATAAGATTGTCCTTGTCTGTGTTTATAAAACAGTAAAAAATATGAGATACTTGAAGCAGTCTTCTTGTGTCTTTATTGGCTTCTAATTTCTTGTGAATATACAAAATCATTATATCACATTCTCTTAGCTATAATACACATCTTTTCCAATTATTACATCCTCTTACCCAAGGTTTTTGTAAAAAAATAGATTTTTCTTTCCTCTTTCTATCTTCCCCCATCCCCTTTATCTCTCCACAAAGTATATCGTCTTACTTTCTTCTGTCTCTCTTTTGCTTTATTTTATAGTTTTATTTTTTCAGGTTAGAGAAACCTTACAGTATTTAACTTTCTGTGTCTGATTCATTTCACTAGTTCTTGATTAATGAGATAATCCAAGGGGCACATGTTCCTTAATTACAGGCCACCATGCTCAGCTCTGCTGCTCGTCCTGGCTGATTAATTTTCTGCAAAATGGAAAGGAAACAAAAACTACGAAGATTCCTTTGTTTATTCTTGATAATAATCCTCTGATCAGTAGCTGGCAAAGATTTTTTTTCCCATTCCATCAGTTCACTCTTCACTCTATTGGTTATTTCCTTTGCTGTGCAGAAGTTTTTTAATTTGATATAATCCCATTTGTCCATTCTTGGTGTTATCTTATGTGCTTTGGGTGTTAAGAAAACCCTTGACACACCTATACTATACTATACTATACTATACTATACTATACTATACTATATATTGCTTTAAATGTAGTATACTTAATGTGATATATATTTAAGCTCATTCAGTGTGGCAATTTGATATAGACTTAAGCTTATTTAATGTAGTGATTCACTCATTTGGTTTTGGATGTAACTTTGTCCTAAGAAAACTGATTAATGTAATGACAACCTGAGTGTCTTTTGAATGTACAAATATTTACCTTTCAGTATTCAGCTAAGGAATTTGAAATTTAACTTTTCTCTTCCTCACATTTTCTAGCCTTATGAATTTCATAGTTACAGTTCTCTTCTTATGTAGACTGGTGAGTGAGGCCATGTTAAAGAAATTCAACCAAGATATAGTAAGAGACAGAAAAAAGAACTTTTGGCAAATCACCTCCAAAAAAGGGCTCTGCTGGACCCAGAGAAGAGGCATCAAGATATGCCCACTGCAGCCCATTTTAGGGGTGGGAAACTGAGCTAATAAGTGGTGATTTGTGTGGTGAAGTGAGTCAGACACAGAAGATTTAGATATGTTAAATATCTCATTGTTTCTCAGATTTGGGAAACCCAGAACACAGGCATTCTATAGAATCAAATAAGTGTGATAGTGGGATGGAAAGGGTATGGGAGGGCCAAAAATGGGAATGGGAAAGGATCATAATAATGATGTGATATGCATGTGCAGAAAATACTCAGGTTTATTGGAAACATTACATATTACATATGTTTTTTAATAAAAATGGTGGGGAGGGGGAATGAAAATCCTTGCCTATACCTGTATCTTCAATTGTCTATTTATTCTTCCAACAAGTTCAGTGTTTCCGTTTTAATGTGTAGGTCTTTGACCAATTTTGCTTTGTTTGGGTACATGGTGAAAGATGTGGGTCTGCTTTCATTCTTCTGTATGTGCTTTGCGAGTGTTCCCAGCACCATTTGTTAAAGAAGCTATCTACTCCAGCTGTGGTTTGGGCTCTTCTGTTGAAGATCAGGTGGTTGAAGATTCTTGGGGATGTCTCTGCACATTCATTTCTGTTCCACTGAGCCACTTGTCTGTTTTTGTGCCAGTATCATGTGCCTTTTGGCGTCACTGTTGCTTGGTAATACAAGTTGATGTCTGATATTATGATGCCTCCTGCTTTTCTTTCATTGCTCAGGTTTGTTTTGGCTATTCAAGGGTCTCTTCTCATTCCATATAAATTTCCAAATCATTTCTTCCAGTTCTGTGAAAAAAGACGTTGCTGTCTTGATTGGGATTGAATTAAATCTGTGTATCAGTTTTGGTAGTATCGCCATTTTGACAGTACTGGTTCTGCCTCTCCAGGAACAAGATGTCTTTCCATTTTCTAAGCTTTATTTCTTTTATCAAAGTACTGCAGTTTTCAATATAGAGATCTTTCACTTGCTTAGTCAGGGTCATTCCTGGGTATTTTTTATTATTTATTCATTTTATTTTTATTTATTTATTTTGAGACAGGTCTCACTCTGTATGTAGCCCAGACTGGTCATGAACTCACTGGTGTAGCCCAGGCTGGCCTTGGACTCGGGACAGTGTGCTTGCCTCAGCCTCCCGAGTGTTGGGATTACAAGCGTGTGCCACCATGCTTTAATTTTCTTTGAGGCTATGGTGAATGGGATTCTTTTTCTGATTCCTTTCTCTCTGCTTCTGCTGTTACAGCAGAGGAATGCTGCTGTTTTTTGTGTATTGATTTTTATCCTGCAGCTTGACTTGGATTTATTAGTTCTAAGATTCCCCTCAATGTATTGAAGTCTGAAATACATTTGAATTTTTTGATTATTGTTTAGTTTTTGATTTGTATGCCTTAAAATCATTGCTGCCGTTTCCATGCTCAGTATTGTTCAAATTATGACTTTCAAATAATAAAGCAGAATTTCAATGGAAAAAAAACTCACCATAAAGATTCTTCTGGTAGATGTTTGGGGTCTTCTGTATAAAGGATCATATCATCCACAAATAAGGATAGTTTGACTTCTTCCTTTCCTATGCATATTTCTTTATTCCATTCTCTTGCCTGATTGCTCTGGCTAAGGTTTTGAACATGTGTTAAAGAGAAATGGTGAGAATGGACCACCTTGTCTTATTTCTGATTTAAGGGGAAATGCTTTCAGTCTTCTCCACTTAGGATGATGATGGCAATAGGATTGTCATAAACTGCTTTTATCAGGTTGAGGTAAGATCCTTCTATACCTATTTTCAGAGATTTGATTAGGAAATGATAATTGTATTTTGTCAAAGGCTTTTTCTGCACCTGTAGAGATGGTCATGTGGTTTTTGTCCTTTTATAATGTGGTGTATTGTATTATTTGATTTACATATGTTGAATGTTGCATCCCCAGAATGCAGCTAACTTGGTCATGGTGAGGCTCTTGTAAATTGTTGCAGTCTGCTTACAAATATGTTATTGTTTTTGCATCTGTATCCATTAAGGAAATTGTCCTGTAATTTTCTTTCTTTGTTGAGTCTTTGTCTGGTTTGAAGATCAGGGTGATACTTTGTTGGGCAATATTCCTGCTTTTTCAGTTTCATGGAAGAACTTAGGGCATATTGTTACTGACTTTCTAAAGTTCTCATAAAATTCCATAGTGAATCCATCAGGTCCTTGGCTTTTCTTCGTTGGTAGTCCCTGTGTTATTGCCACATTTTCATCAATGGTTATCACACTATTTGGGGTTTTTGTGTTTTCTTGGTTAATTTTTAGTATATCGTATGTATCAAGGAATTTATCCATTTCTTCTGGGTTCTTGAATATAAGAATATATGTTTTCAGACATCTTATAATCCTCTGGATTTCAACTGTGTGTGTTGTGATTTTACCTTTTTTCATTTCTAATTGCATTGATAGGAATTTTTTCTTTCCTTTTGGTGAGTTTGGCTAGAAGTTTATCAATCTTATCCTTTCTAAGAATCAACTCTTTGAATTCATTGGTCCTTGTTTTTGGTGGGAGGAGGGGAGGTAAGGAAACCGTTTTTCCTTGACTATTGGAGAAATTGAGCATTGTGACTATTTATATAGGTCCAGAAGAAATTTTACTTAGTAAGTAGGCCCTGAAGTTTTGTTGGGACTTATTAGCAATCCCTGTTGTCAGAACCTTTGAGACCTACACTTCTGGTTTGCCAATCAATAGGACATCTGCAGCAAAACAGACATTAGACATCAGAGGATAGAGATATCCACTACTAAATCCTGACCCTACCACATCAACCAACGTCAAGAAAATCTACTTCTAGGCTTTACTTTCAGTTCTTTTCAGCTGGGGTGATCCCCTTTTATTCTTATGAGATAAGGTATTATAAATGTACTTCCTAGTGTATGTTAAGACAGTAAACCAACAGTGCATAGACTTGGCCCCATCTCCAAGGTCAGGATCCTCCAAGCCATGCCTACATCCCCTTACTTGACTATAATTGCCTCCCATTTCCAGGGAACCCGAGAGGGTGAAAAATGGTTTATCTGATTGTCACAGAGCCCTTGAAGTTTGAGTTGTTCACATTCCTGAGTTTCCCCCAGCATACTTAAAACTCGTGTGGATTGCCTTTAGTCCCTCTTTGAAACAAGGAAACTTGCTTCCACCCTTAACTTTCTTGTTAAAGCAGCTGTGGTCAAAATAGAGAGAATAGGTATAAAAGACATGGTAGAGGAGGAAGAAAAGTAGAGAAGCGACTACCCAGTAAGCAGGACACTTTTCCTTTTCCTTTCAAGCAGCACAGAAGCTCTGTGTGATTGCCAAATCTCCATTGTTTTCAGCCTACCCTATGACTTTGGCAGCAAAGGTCATCGCTGTTGACACCTTTTCTTTAAGCTTTGGGGACTCCCTGATTCAGCAGCTCCCTACCTATTTTCCTTTTTAGTTGGGGCTTCAAAGTTTATTTTTTAGCATGGTTATAGTTTGACTTGTGTGGTGATTACATTTTTGAGATGGGCTTATTCTGTAGTTCAGGCTGGTCCTGAAAACTGTGCAGTCCAAGCTGGCCAAGAACTTAGGAATCCTCATGCCTCAGCCTCCCAAGTCATGGGACTGCAAGTGTGTGCGGCCATTCTCAGCTAGCTAGTATGTGGTGCTGAGGGATTGAACCTGGGGCTCCACACTTCTGGGCAAGTGCTTTTATCACTGAGCTACACCCCTGGCCCTGTAATGGCTACTTTGTAAAAAGTACAATTTCAGTTTAGACCTGGATATTTGCTGCTTTCTTGTTACCTCATGCTTTTGTCTAGTTTTAACATAAAGATTTTTCAGTGGGCTTAATAAGTTAAGGTTGTCCTTTTTCTTGTAGAAATTTGATAGTTACATTTAAGTCTGATCCATTTTGAGTTAATCTTTGTGATATGAGGTAAGATTTGAGGTTTATTTTTTTCATACAGATACCCAGTTTTCTTATACCACTTGTAAAGATTATTGTTTTTATTAAGTTATTTTGGAACCTTTTTTCAAATAGTAGACTTACTGTATAAGTTTGGGCTTATTTCTGAACTTGTTCCACTACTGTTTATGTCTATGCTTTTACCAGTAATTGTCTTTATAGCGAAGACTCAAAATCAATATAAGCCCTCCAAATTTGTTTTCTGCCATTTCAAGTAAATTTCATCATTTAAAAAAAAAATTTTAAGAAGCCTTCTTAAGATTTTGATCTAACAGATTTTTAATATCCATATCTTATGTATTTCAGAAACAAAGAAAACTCTGCTCCATTAGAAGAAAATACCACAGGAAAAAATGAGGCAAAGAAAAGAAAGATTGCGGAAACTTCAAATGTTATTACTGAGTCATTGCCGTCTGCAGAATCAGAACCTGTTGAAATTGAGGTGGAGATTGCTGAAGGTACAATTGAAGTAGAAGATGAAGGCATCGAAACATTGGAGGAAGTGGCTTCTGCCAAACAGTCCATAAAGTACATTCAGAGCACGGGCTCTTCTGATGATTCTGCTCTAGCACTCTTGGCAGATATTACCAGCAAGTACCGTCAGGGTGACAGAAAAGGGCACGTTAAAGAAGATGGCTGTGCTTCTGAACCCATAAGCAAACAGGTAGAAGATATTGAAATTGTGGAGCTTCAGCTGTCACATGTGAAGGACTTGTTCTATTGTGAGAAATGTAACCGTTCGTTTAAATTGTTTTACCATTTTAAGGAACACATGAAATCACACTCAACTGAGAGTTTCAAGTGTGAAATATGCAATAAAAGATATCTTCGGGAGAGCGCATGGAAACAGCACCTAAATTGCTACCACCTTGAAGAAGGTGGAGTCAGTAAGAAACAAAGAACTGGGAAAAAAATTCACATATGTCAATACTGTGAGAAACAGTTTGACCACTTTGGACATTTTAAAGAACATCTTCGAAAACATACAGGTAATTAGAAAATACTTTGTGTTAGAAGTACAGTTTATCATATTTACTTGAAGTCTAAATCCTTTATTTTAAAACCACAAATACTATGTTTTGCATTTCTAATGTACAGGGTAAGTACACAATAATAATACTTTATCAGATACTGATTTAAATGCAAATCAGTACCAACTTGTGACTGTCGTTCCTTTTCCTTGCCAACTTTCAAAAAAATACTTAAAAACAATTGGTGATTTATTTAAGAATCATTAAGTTGTTTAATCCAGTAATTATAGTGGGACTTGTTCCTGTTTTTATACTTCTCATGTTACTGTGTTACATAAGTATATTTACAAAGACTCTCCTTTTGTATATATCTTAGTCATGTATTCTGGTCCAGTTGATAGCAGTATATGAGCATCTTCCTTTAGTTCTCTAAATGGCAGATGTCAGAACTAGTAGACAGCTGAAGCTGAGGAGGTTAATGTCTTTATATTGTTCCTTCTCCTGGGAATAATGCCATGCCTAAGAAGAAGGTCCCAGGAAAATCTGCTTCATCGTGGCCTCTGACTCTCAGTTCTGTATCCTCTGTGCTTCCCTGTTCCCCCCTTATTTACTAAGCTCACTAACCCAACCACTTAGCATTCCATGCTAGATCTCCTCAGTTAGGCATGCATCTACAACCTATTACTTCAATCTTTGGTAATCCCTAAACCTGCTATAACGAGGGTGTGAAGAGAGAAGTCACTACCAGGTGCCAAGTGTTGGACTTCTGGGTGCTTGTTCTTGTTATGGATAGTAGTTAAGGATTTTTAGACTCTTGGTATAATGAAGACAACATGGGTGTCTTACACTGTTTAGAATTTCTCTCTTTGATGCTGGTGGTGTTGTTAACAGCTCCTGGTAAATAAATTTTTATAGACCCCTTATTGTCTAAAGACACTTGGTGTATACTAACTGAAATTGAGGAATCAGATAAATTCAGATAATGTGGTATTCCTCATGATCCAAATTCTTGATACCAGTCTTTGGAAACTAAGTAAATAATATGAGCAGCAAGAGAATGTTCTGCCTTGCTTAAGGCTAGTATTTATTTGAAAGGCTTTATATACTAGTTTGAATAATAGGTATTAGATTTCTTGGGAATTCAATCTGATTTCAAGTATATGTGTATGTCTGTTTTATATTTGGAAACTATATATTTTTGGTCCTTAAAAGCAGCTCATCTGTCTTGTTGGTCCCTTGGTGAGCATTTTTGTCATAATTGTGGGTTAATTTTGAAAAAAAGATTGACATACCATTGTTATACTAAACAAAACTTAATAACCAGTGAACTTTGTAGGCATTTCCAGTATCCGCACAGATGACTAGTTGTTTTTATATTGCCTCCTAGGAATGCAAAAGTAGCAGTTGTTATCTTTTACCCCCAAACATTACCCCTGTAAATTCTATGTATCTGATACAAGGACAACATAGGCCACTTCTGAAATTTTTAATTTTTTTGGTGTCTTGTGCTTTTTATTTTGGATGATAAGGAGCAGAGTTGAGGGCTCAAGTGCATTATGTTGTATGTATTCATTTCAAAATGATGTTACCTTGTTATAAATTGCAGAATCATGTTTACTGAAGGATCAGTTTAGCACAGAAAGCAAACTAAACTTTATTGTTTAATAAGTTACTGTGTTAGTAATTAGTGACAAGATAGTGTATCAGTGGCTTAGTATATTTAGGAGGAACCCCGTAAATAATGTCTTAAGTAGTTAAGGAGAAAGGAAAATCCTATCTTCACCTTTAAAGCATACCCTACTCTTTTTTATTGTGCCTATTTCTAGTGGTTAATGGTTTGGATTTTTTTTTTAAACTGCACACTTTCATGTATGGCTTGATTAGCAAAGTTCTAGCTATTATCTGTTCTCTGAATTTATTTTGTTTCTACGTGGAGAATGGTAATGCTAATGCCCTTCAGCTAGGCCATAGATATAAAGCAGTTTTAGTGTCCCTGCCCGAAGGAGCTCAGTTATGCAGCAGGAGACACGAAGGTACAATCAGTGAGACAAGCTAAGTGCTGAAGAGGCAAGCAGAATCTTACAGGAACACCTGCCTGAGCTCCGTGTTATGATGGAAAAGACAAAGATAACTTTCTTAAGGGGTTTATCATATGGCTGTCATAGGAAAAGAAGTTATCCTGAAAACAGGCATTCCAAACAAGACATAAAACATACAAAGGCATAGAGGAATGAGTAGAAAGGTTGTTTGGAGCACTAGTAGTGTGTGTGTGGCTGAAGGGTTGGGTCCAAGTAGAGAAAGGCCAGGAGATGTGGCTGAAGAAATCAGGACTGACCAGGTGGTGTGCATCTACCTACTCACTAAATGGGAATCTACAAGTGATATAATGACCAAAGAGAAAGATGAGTGAGGAGAGAGAAGGATGAGATCATAGAGCTGTTTTTGTATTATAGGTGAGTTTGGGTTTTATCTTGGAAGACACTACATCATTTTTAAAGGAGTATAAGTCAAAAAGTGACCTGATCAGATTTCTGTTTTAAAGAGCTGACTGGCAAGATAATTGAAATGGAGTAAAATCTGATAGCTCTAGTGAAGACTGTGTTCACGTAAGTCCAGCTAGAGTAGCAAGTTGAATAAAAGCAACAGTGGAAAAGAGGTGGAGATTTAGTAGTGCTAAGCAGACAGAATCTGCAGGATTTGGTGATCCGTGAGGAGAGAGGGATAAAACAGGAATTGACTCCTAGATTTTAGATTTGGGTGACTACCTGATCAAGAAAGGTGAGCAGTTGGTAAAGTACCAGATCCCTTGACACCTGTACGTGAGGGATACCTAGCATGGAAAACAGCCTAGTGGTGACTTTTATCCATGTTTTCAAATACTTGCTCCTTGGTTTCAAAGAATGGAATTGTAGAAATAACAAAAGTGAATCTCTTTAAGCATGATGACATAGGCCTGTAATCTTAGCTCCTTGGAAGGCTGAAGTAGGAGATCCTAAGTCTGAGATCTCGTCTCAGATTAAATAAAAAGGGCTGAGGATATGCTCAGTTGTAGAGTACTTGCCTTGTCTGTGCAAGGCTCTAGGTTCAAGCCCCAGGACTGAATATAATAAATAAGATTAAAACCTGGATCCAGATATCATCCTGACATTTGCCAGCATGATAAGCTTGAGGTTTATTTTTGAGCAGGTTTCTTTGTATGGATAAGGATAATGATACCTATTTGTACAAGGTTGTGGTAAGAAAATGGTAAAAGTACTTTCAAAATCGTAACTGCCCACACATTTACAGTAAAATTAGTCTGTTGCTATTTCTGGACTTCATTAAGCTTATTAAACTAACTTTTAAAATAGAAACAACTCAAGTGGTATACAATGAGAAGTCTTTCCCACCTGAGTAGATCTCTTCAGAAGCAGTTGCTGACTAGGATGTGTAGCTCAGTGGTAGCATGCATACTTAGGCTTACACAAGACCTTGGTTTTAATCCCCTGCATTACCTCCCCAATCCCTCCAGAAATGTTGGCTTGGCTGGTGGCTCAACACCTGTAATCCCAGCACTCTGGGAGGGAGGCTGAGATAGGTGGATCACAATTTGTGCTCAGCCTAGGCAGCTTAAATATTTGGCAGCACCTTGACTCTATTAAAAAAAAAAAAAAAAGGAGGGGCTGGGGATGTAGCTCAGTGCACAGCTTTATGTTCAATCTTCAGTACCACAAAAAAAAGGATAAAAAATAACTTCTCATTTGTCCTTCTAGGTGCATTTCTTGCATTTTCAAGTACCTGTAGACAAATACATACGTGCATGCGTGGTTTTGGGGAAAAATCCGGATCATATGGAAATACAGTTTGAAGCCATTTAATTTACATTGAAATCTTTTTTTTTAGTGGAAGTTGAATTTTTCTTCTACTGTGGCTGTGCAGACTTAGTGTATTGGGTGTACTATAAGTGTTCCTGTTAATAAACAGTTAAGTTCTTGCTAGCCTTTTTTCTGTTAAAATTTTTGCAGCAGTAATCATTCTTGCACACTTTACATTGTGCACATGTTTGAGTAATTTAATTTTTAAGAACAGATTTGCCAGGTAAAGAGAGCATGTACATTTTAAATCTTGGCAAATATCAGATTTCCCTTTATGGATGCTGGGCCAATTTATGCATGTAGGCCTCACTGATAATGAAAAATTACACACTAATAAGACCACAAAATCTACCCATTTTACTTAATAATACCTTTCAGCACTTTTGAGATTGAAAAGGAGTTTTTTTTGTTTTGTTTTGTTTTTGAGACAGGGTCTTATTATATACCTCAGGCTGGCCTTAAACTCTGTTGTAGCTGAGGTGGCCTTGAGCTCGTGATCGTCCTGCCTCAGCCTCTCAGGTGCTGGGATAACAGAGTACTGGGATTACAGGCGTGCACCACTGCACCTGGCTGAAAAGGAGTCTCTGCCAACTCTAATTCCAGGTAGTTAGGTAATCTCCCTCAAATTAATATTTTTATCACATGGAAATTGTACAAAAGTTTTATTTGTCTTGTCAAGGAAAATAATATAGCTCAGTTATTTAACTATGTTATTCTGTTCAAGTATGAGAATTACATCTGGGAACTCTTTACTGCTGGGGCTTCTTTACTGCTGGGACTTCACCTCTCTGTAGTTTTAATTAGTCTTACTCAGTGCAGGCATCCTCCTGCCCCTCAGTTCCTTCTTTTTTCTGACTGTTCTTGTCTTCTGCCTTACTAAGCATTCCGGCCCTTCCATACCCTTTTCTTTGTATTTTGTTGCACCAGTTCTTCTATTCTAGACCTTAGTATGTACACCTTGTCTTGTACTAGAAACATGTTTTCTTACAGGATCCCCAAAGCTGTTTTTCTCTGAAACACCCTCCATCCCAGAATTACTGCAGTCTGCTGCCATTCCTTGGTTGCTCACCACTGCTGAAAATGGTTATCTCAGACCTTGGGTAGTTGGTGTCCTATTTATCTCTTTGCCTAGTTACTATTCCTGATCTTCACTGTAGGACTCAAGACCTCTGCCTACCCTGCCTTTAGCAGATCACGTGCCTGTTCTCCTGTCCCCCACTTAGTTTTAGCAGCATCCGTCTTTTCTGTTTTATTTCAGAGGAACAGATTTCCTTCTTTTTCAAAGCCAACCCTGAATTCTTGATGTCTCCTCCAAGATCACTTCCTGTCTCTCATTCCCATGCTTCCTTTTCTTCTCCAGCATTGCCTTTTCTTGCAGCAAATCAGTGAATAAGAGTGTCTTCTGACTTGAAGAACCTTCATGTTGACTTGTTATCCAAGCTGCCTGGCCTCTTTATTTTCCAGACCTTGGAAGAATTTCCATCCAGTTTTCATTTATGTGCCTCTAACTAACTTCCTTATCCCAAATAAGTCTGGATTCTGATCCACTATAATTTCTCTTTTATTTCCTTCATTTTCGTGGGAATTTGATTTCTCTGTTTACTGTTAGTTCATCTACCTTCTTTTTTATTTAGTTGTTTTGCTAGTTTCTGACCTTGATGTTGTTATACTCTAAGAAATGTTATCTACACCTGAACTATTTATTGCCACTGAAAATTACTGCAAGTCTATATATGAGTGCCCCTCTGCTTGGCCCCAGAATCGTGTGTACAGCTGTGTGCTGAACATCACTCTGAGTACCCTGGGCCCAACAGACACAAAACTGAACCTGTAGTTTTTCCTAACATACCCCTCTTCAAACTTACTTGGACTCCTGAGTCCTGGATTTTGTATCCTGTTTGACATCCTAAGCTAGAGATTCGAGAGTCAATTGATTTCTCCCTCCTCATATACCAGGCTGTTTTATACTTCTCTACCTCTGCCTAGAGTAAACTGTCTTCTTTCCTTTTCTCATTCCATTTTGGGCAGGACTGTTCTTTTTCTGTTTTTATAGTTCAATTTCCTATGGCTTTCTTCTGTAACAGGACTTTAGAGCACTGAATTTTCAATTTTTCATACATTTTTACCCCTTTGTACTGTGGTCTTCATTTGCTTTTGTTGTTGTTTTGGAGTTTCGTTTTTTTTTTTTTTTCGATAGGTTCCTGCAGTGTAGTTCAAGCCTAGCCTTCAGTTCCTCTGTAGCCTATAGCCCAGACTGGCCTCAGAATTGCAGTCTTTCTTCCTTAGCCTCCACTTACCTGGTATTACAGGCATGTGCCACCTTGCCTGCTGCCTTGGCCTTTGATAAGTTTTTGAAAAGGACAACTTATTTATCTTTTAATATCTGTATCTCCTAGTACATTGACTACATGGCTTTGGGAAGGATAAGGATACATTACCCTCAAATAGGTTGATCATAATTTTTATCTAAGGGAAAATACTAATCTTAGAAGAAATGCAAAAAAAACTTTTTCTGACTTGCCCAAAGTGCTGGGTTCAGTCCCCACCCAGTACTGGATGGACAGAGGTTGTGGTGCATAAAGAAGAATGTACTTACTTATTAAACTTAGCCAAAAAGGTAAACTATACAATTTGCCTTTAGAATTTGTCTTAAAATATTTTTTCTTACAATAGGTGAAAAACCTTTCGAATGTCCCAATTGTCATGAACGATTTGCTAGAAATAGCACCCTCAAATGTCACCTCACTGCGTGTCAAACAGGAGTCGGGGCAAAGAAGGGGAGGAAGAAGCTGTATGAATGCCAGGTACGTATGGGAATGTTCTGTCCTTAACAGAAGAGTGTCTGTTTGCAGCCATTAAAAGTGAAAGGCGGCTCAGCATGACTTCATGTGGGATTTTTCATGTTTATAGTAGTGTAAAGGAAGTAAATATTCAGTAGAAACCTTACCTTGAATTTAGGGTTTGATCTTTTCCTAAGCTGGTGATACACAGATGCTGTCGTGAGGTTGGGCAGCAGTACTGAGCCTCAGCTCTCAGTCAGCTGTGCCATCATGATGGCAGACCACCTCTGACACTCCACAGTGTACTGTATTGCTGAGCTGTAATGTTTACTAGGTTAGATTGATTAGATGCATGTTTGACTTATGTTCCCATCTTAAAATATTTACAATGGGTCTAACTGGACACAACAGTTTTAAGTCAAGGAGCATTTGAGAAACTGTAGACAAAAGTACAGAGTTAATGGTTTGGAAAGAAATGAGAGTGAAATGCATTGACTTTCCAAAAGAGTAGAATTGTATTTTTTACTCAACCCTAGATGATACCAATATCAGAAAGAGTTAGGTCCTAAATAATAGTCTGAAATAGATTATTTTTAACCATAAAGCATAAAGCAATCATTAGAATTTGGAAAGACAGGGGAGAAGCAGACCAGTTATAACTGGATCTTACTCCATTATTAGTACATTTTTATAATAAATAATGTAATGGTTCTAAATGTTGAAATTATGGGAGAAATTACAGTGTTAACACTTTACAGTCCAAAAACTTACGTGATACTTAAAAAACAAGGGCAGTATTGAAATGTTACCCATAATGTATTTAAATTATTAGGGGTATCATCTAAAAGATGAAATGAGTCAATGCAACAGGGTGAATCAGATGATACTACAGTACAACATATTATTTTCAGAATAGTCTTCAACTTAATGTATCACAAGAACAAATGTCATAGTTCCTTCATTTTGAATATAATTACTCTTAACGTATTTTTGGTTGTTTTAGGTCTGTAACAGTGTGTTTAACAGCTGGGACCAGTTCAAGGATCACTTAGTAATACATACTGGAGATAAACCCAACCATTGTACTCTCTGTGACCTGTGGTTTATGCAAGGAAATGAATTAAGGAGGCATCTCAGTGATGCTCACAATATTGCAGAGCGACTAGTTACTGAAGAAGTCCTTTCAGTAGAAACACGTGTACAAACTGAACCAGTGACATCAATGACTATTATAGAACAGGTTGGGAAGGTACATGTTTTACCATTACTTCAGGTTCAGGTGGATTCAGCACAAGTGACTGTGGAACAAGTCCATCCAGATCTGCTCCAGGACAGCCAAGTGCATGATTCACATATGACTGAACTTCCAGAGCAGGTCCAAGTGAGTTACCTGGAGGTAGGCCGAATTCAGACTGAAGAAGGTACTGAGGTACATGTAGAGGAACTACACGTTGAACGGGTAAATCAGATGCCTATGGAAGTACAAACTGAACTTCTAGAAACAGACTTGGATCATGTGAACCCTGAAATCATGAGCCAAGAAGAAAGTGAGTCTAGCCAGGCAGACGGTGCTGAAGCTGCCAGAGAAGACCATGAAGGTGCTGAAGATTTATTAAAGACCAAACCAGCAGTGGATTCCCACGCTAAGACAGACAATGAGGACAGAACAGCTATGCCAGTTTTAGAATAAAATAACAAATGATTATATTTTAAAATTTACATGTTGGGGTCTTGAACTGATTTGGGCCAGTGTGACTGTCCTAAAGCTAACAGACGCATGGACCAAAGTTAATTTTCCTGATCTGTTTCTGTTGAAATGAAACTGATGACCTTCTGTCCAGTGTCGCAGAAGAGGGATCTTTCTTATAATGAAGGGGAGCTTTGAGAAGTATATTTCTGGAAACTTAAATGAATTATATTCTTACATAGTTGGGTACGACTGTATCTATTTTCATTGTGGTAAGGGTTCTCTGTTCCCTAGGTCATATCCTTCCTCAGATTTTTTCCATATTGTAAAATCAAACATAAAAATCATTAGAATACAAGTTGTATTCTAATGCATGTTAGAATTTGACTATGTAGGCAACACAAGGCTGCATGAAGAAAAGCGCATTGTCACTGTGCAGTTCAGTTTTGGCTCTGGCTTTTGTTAGTTTGAACAGCATTCTTGTCTACCCCAGTTGTCACAGATGCCATTTCTGCAATAGAAACAGTGGTGGTGGTGGCACAGTTTCTAGACTGTTTAAAAACAACAACAAAAAAAAAACAACAAAAAAAAATTCACACCCATGTGCCTTTTCAATATCAACTAAATTTCTATAAAGCATCTCTGGTTCTAAGTTTGTATTGTTGAGAACAATGTAGGTTATGCCGTAAGTACTTTTTTTGTTTTGTTTCTTTTTGTTTTTTATTTTGTTTTGTTTTTGTTTTTTATTTTGCTTATAACGATAACCACCAATTCTTTTTCATTTAAGTTAGTGTGGGAAATTTCATTTAATGGCAGCTAAAGGGGCCATTTTCAATTGGGAAAATACAGTTACATCTGTGGTAAACTTTATTTTGATGAGAAATTGCACTAGTATTTTACCACCAGATGAAAAAACAAAAGAAGCATCATTTAAAAATTAATGTATTTAAAATACAGAGAAAAACGTGTATATAATATATCAGGCTTTGTTTTAAAACCTTTCCCCCAATCCTTAATGTAAAGATCTTGTGCTATAACTTTTAAAGCCATATAAATAAGAGTGCTAAACTGTGGACTTAAAAGTAGATCTGTAAATATTTTTAATCAGTATTATTTGGAAAATAAAACAACCACAAAATGAACCAATATGCTATTTTCTTTACCTGTTAAATATTGGGAGATGTTTACATTTTTAAAGTAAACTTTAAAATAATTTGTTCATGGCTCTTTTTTAATCAGCAGTGTGGAAGTTGATGTGTGGTCAGATATTTCTCTCAACTGCATCTGTGATAATATTTGCCTCTGTATTTTCATTCATGGCTTAAGGTTTGAAATTCTGTATGCACACCTTCAATCCTAAAACTCTGCTCAAAATAAAGGAAGAGGTTAGTATTTGTAATTTCACCTACTAGGCACAATAATGAGTGGATTTTATTTTTTTAGTTGAGGCAATGTATTTAAACATTTAATCCACTAGTTAGTGTATTGAAAGATCAATTTGACTAATCCTTGTTAGGATCTTAGGTTAACTGCTAACTCATGAACTAACACTTAAAAGAATGGCTTTATATTCTAGGGAAGTCATAGATTTGTCAGGAATAAGATTGTACTTTAACAATCAAAATTAGGTGAACATTTCTAAATGTGCTGCATTGCCAGTCAAGTGCCTGTTACAAAGCTTGCTTATATTTTTTCTTTGACATTAGATAATATTGATAATAAAATTGTCATATTGAATTTTTAGTTGTAGTTTGCCTCAGAATCCTGAGTTAGTTTTTGTTGTTTTTAAGCAGCCCTAGAAGATAGTGATCTCAATTATGCAAATTGCCAGCTAGTATCTAGTGGATTTTGAATGCTGAAAATAGCTCGTGCTGTTCCCTTAAGCCAAGGTATGAAACAGAGTTTATTTTTGAGCATAATCCTCTTCCAAGTGTTCACACTGTGACCACAAGGATCAGTAGCAAAGGCACGTTAAAGTGTGAAAATTACCATTTGAATTTTCATGTTTGTCAAAGCCTTTCAAGACAGATTAGGGAGGTAGTTCATTGTCAGCTTCTCAGAAGGTACTAAGTATAACATTATGTTCAGAATGCCAGTGACTTTGATTAGAAAAGGAGAGAAAAACTGCTCACTAGTTGTAAGCCACTGGTTTTGAACGGCACTATGTATTTTAAAAGCTGATGTATACTGCTCCAGGTACTGAACAGTATATTTGTTCCTAAGGTATTTTCTAACTTTACTCCTACTGGGTTTTAAGCTAAGTGTACATTGTTACAGTTGAACAGTAGAATGTGTGATGGTCATCATTTGGAGAACCTCTGTCTCCCCCCACCCCCACTCTGATGTCTGAACAACAGTTTCAGACATCAATTTGGTATTCAACAGTGGAGTTGTGGCAGAGTTAGTTGCTCCCAAAGTTGGCTGAGGCCACAAGTTAAGGGCTTAGGACCACAACACTGCCCCCAGTTCAGGCATAGCCACAAACGGGGTCAATAGGCGACTGGCAGTCATTCTCAGCCAGTTACAAATTTGAAGTTTGCCCAACCTTCAAGTTTGGTAATGCCCTAGAACAACTCATAGAACTCAATATTTAACGGTTGCAGAGTTAGTAACAAAAGGATCCAATTCAAGAATAATCAAATAGAAGAAGTGCAGTAAGAAAGGTAGGGGTGTAGAGGAGGAAATTGGAGGTGGTTTTTTTCCTGGTTCACACTCCTAGCACAACTTGAAAGCTCCCTTAACTGAAGCTTTCATAACATAGGCTGATCAAATCATTGTCTGTTAGTGGCAACTTCTAGTTCCTCTGTCTTCCTTGGAGATGTCAGAGTGGAGCTGATTGTTGTAACCCTCTAACTATGGTTGGTTTCTGTAGTGCACAACCCCATCCTGAAGATACCTAAGGGCCTCCTGCCAGTAGGCAGTTGACAAGTTTAAAGTGGTAAGGCCAAAAGGATTTTGTTAAAACAACATTACTATTGGAAATTCTAAAGGTTTTAGGTGTTTTACCGGGAACAAAGACCAAATGTGTATCAGAAGGAAATGTACATTATGCCATGTATATAGTACCGAGTGTACACTGAAAGGAAGACTAAGCCCTAATACCAGTACGTTTCAGAGCCAGGAATCTTGGATATGTATCAAAACAGAAGACTTAAAATCTTAGAGCTTCCAAAAAACAAACAAAAAAAAGGCGCTGTCTTCATATACTGAATGTAATGTAAGTAGTATGAGAATATTTGGGTGGGGAGTTGAAGAATGGGGCTTGGAACTGTTGTGGGCACAACAGACTCAGCACTGTCTGCAGGGGCCTCAACCCCAGATCCAGCCATCCCCCTGTATTGCAATGGAAATTCAAGGCCTAACCAAACGAATTGCTGACATGGACCCCGGTGCCGAACTGGAAAATGACTTAAAAAGCTACTGTGGCTGCAGAGTGGCTCCTGATGCCTCCACAAGCATTTGCCAGCTCCTGATAGCCATTTGCCAGGTTGGGCGTGTGCTACATAGCCAGGAAGGTAAGACCACTAGCCACCTGGTGGGCGTATTTTACTATACGTCCACATGATGGAGCGTGGCATTAGACCTGTGCATGTCTTTGATGGTAAACTGTCGCAGTTGAAGTTAGGCAAGCCAGCCAAATGGAGCAAGCAATGGGCTGAGGCAGAGAAGCAGCTGCAGCAGGCTCAGGCTGCTGGGGAAAGAAGTGGAAAGTCCACTTGTGGCTAGAAAAAGTCACGAGACAGCACATGATGAATGGGAGCACCTGCTGAGCTGCAAGGGCATCTCAGACCTTAACAGCACTAGTGAGACAAGCCAGCCATGCTGCCCCGGGGACAGCAGGCAGAGTGTACGCTGGCCAGCAAACACAAGGACCTCCGCCCCTTTGGCAGCCCCATATCGGTGTGACAGCTAACAAGCACCAAGGCCTAGAAACTGCCTGTTGAGGATTTGTACCTGAACAAGACTGCGGGAACTAGGTCTGAACCAAGACCAGTTTGTATATCTGTGTAACCTGGAAACAGCTGGGGCATCAGGCCCAAGCCAGCCAAGGACCTACTCCAGAAACCCGAGAGCATCAGGAGATTGTGTGGCAGCTGGACAACTCATACGCTGCGCTGGAAAACTGGCTCCACAAGGAAGCTTACTAGCTCCTGCTGGAGTGCTTCCTGGATCTAAAGTCCACAGCTAAAGTGGAGCAAGCTGAATGAAGAGATCATCAAGTTCTTGTCTGGGAAAAAGCAGTTCTCCGAGGAATGAACTGTTCACAAGGCCACACAGAAGAGCTGCTAGGCAGCACCCAGCTGTTCAGCTCTGGGATCACAAGCTGCAAGTGCAGTGGGAGAATTACAGCCAGGTTGGCAAGCTAGACAGTGCCAGAAAAGCTAGTGGCCGTGCACAAGAGACAGAAAGCGCCCTGAGCTGCAGCACACCAGAACGCCCAGTCCTTTGGTTGTCAAAACAAGGGGACCCTGCAGCTACATGGCCTCAGAGTTTAAGAACTGCAGAATGCACGCACAGTGCAGAAACTGCAGTAAGATGGCCTTCCAGGAAGTCCTAAGGAGGCAATTCAACAGCACAGCTGGAGCTGTCCCAAGAAACAGTCTACCAACAGGTCATGCCCCAGGGCATTTGGAGACCCTGCAGGTGATAAGCAGGGAAGAATGCCAGCAGTGGAGAAGGGAAAAAAGAATGCAGACCTGCGCGATTTGAGCCCAATGAGAAAAGGTCTCGGAAAGTGGAGCTCTGATTCCCCAACCCTGCAGGACAGCTGGGAAAAGAGCCAGATCGTGTGGGAGAGGTTTGCCCAAGAACCTGGGAGTGTAAGTGCCTTTAGACTACAAGACCTTTACTGACTGCTGCAAGAGGAGAGCACAGGAGGCTTTTTGCTCACCCCAACCTCATAGGATTCCAAGAGACACTTTGGAGTGGTCACCTTTACAGACTGAGTCACAGGAAGAGAGGGAAATGGCCCCACCCTTCCCCTGGGTCAGAAAGATCAAAGGTCTTAGATAACGAGCCTTCTCATTCAAATAACACAGGAAAGGTTTTTTTTTGGACTTATGAACTCACTTCTATGGTTCTTTGTTAGTGTTTTGAATTGGTCTTTTTCTGGCATTGATTTGTGGCGGGTTTTTATTTTTTGGTTGTTTTTGCATTTCTTTCTCAAGTAGTTCTTTATGCCTTTTTTTTAAAAAAAGCCTTTCTGTAGATTGAGGGGAGGCTAATTTTATTATGACTCTGGTCTTGGTTGGTTTCTTGTTACTGTGACAAAATACCCAACATTCAGTACTTAGAGGAGGAAAGATTTATTTAGTTCACAGTTTTAAAAAGGTCTCACAGCCCACTTACAGGCAGCTGGCACTAGTGGAAACACTTAACAGAGGCTGGAAATCTGACCGATTGCAGACAGAAACCATGGTAAGCAGGAACCAAATAGAGGTCAGGAGGCTTAGGCAAGGCTAGAATAATGTTTCTTCTTTCTTCCTTTAATTACTTGTAGCTACCAATGTTCCCCAACAGGGGTTCACCCCTTCCTCACTTCCTGGCCCACAAGTCAACAACACACACCTGAAAGCTCTGCTGTGGGCAACCACCAATCTCAACAAGCTGAAACCATCTTTCCTGGTGAAACTCCAAGCATCTGCCCCTTCCAGCCAGCCCCTGCTTCCCCATAACACACAGTTCCAAATACATGAGGCTTTTTGGGAGACACTCAAGATCCAGACCATAGCAACTCCCTCCTTGTTTATTCTTACTTTTGTCTCTTTTTAAAAGTAATCTACTTTCTTCTGCTCTGGGGAGGGAGTGCTGTCTCACTTATCTCTATCCTATATACTCTTCAGCTTTTTATTGCACCTCAAAAGCTAACAATCAGTCTGAGTCTACTCTTCTCCTTCCTCCGCCACTCTTATTAATGGTACTAAGTATTCGTAACTTACAGCCACTGGCTTAGCCTGTTGGGAAATGGCTTGTTCTGTTGGGAATCAATTTTTGCTATTGAGTTAGACACAGAACATTTAGGCAGATGTTTTAATTTGTCCACAGTAATATAGTGCTGCCTTTAATAAACTCCTTTAATAAGTTACTAGACAGTTTGCATAAAGAGCTTTATTAGTATAACTGTAGGTCATGTTTCTAATGATAAGAGTAGAATGGTTATATGAGTTGATAACTCATGTCAGTAGCTGGTATGTCTTAAAATTATTGATACTGATATCTGTCCCACTATTAAAGAGAATATAGTGGTTGGAGTTTGTTAAGGGTTGATAACTTTATGTAGGCTTTGTTTTAGCCTACATAAGTAATAATAGATGCCTGTTTTACTATTGATGGTGATATAGAACTGACATTAATGAAACCTTGTGGTAAGTCAATATTAGTTTTATTTAGATAGACTGATGTGTAGATTGTACCTTTAATGATAAGGGCAAAATAGCTATAATATTAAACTGGTTATTAGTCTTTGTCAGTAATTTATTAGTTTTAGATTATAATATTGTAGACCTGCATTCATGTTGTTGATGGCAGCACACATGATATCTTGTTTTCCAATATATGCTAATAATTAGTTTAGCCTTACATGATATTATACTATAATCCATTTCTCCCTCACTGAAAACTGAAGGGCAACTGGTAACCAACAGAAGGTTGTCATTAAGAAGACCCCAAAAAGTAATAGCTGAGTACACTAAAAATGAGCATAAATATTAAAACTAAATGAATTCAAGGAAGTCCTAAGATAACACATAATCTATTGGAAGGAACCACTATGGTAAAAACAAAGTTCATCAACACTGCCGGATCTACAACCCATAGCCATACAACTATGGGACCACAAGGCAGTAAATCACCTGCAAAAGTGCGTAACTCCCCAGAAGCTGATATCATGGACCTTGAAGTAGTGGAACCAGTAAGAAAGGCAGTGAAAAAACCAAGTGGACCTAGTGACCAATCAGCTCAAAAAGACTTGCTTAAACAAATGCAAGAGATGCTCATTGAGTTCAATCAAGATTTAACCAATAGTTTTAATTTAAAAAGCTTAATGATTACATAGGACACACAAAAGGATAAACAGGCAATATAAGAAATGAAGGAACATTTCAGTAGAGAAGTAAAAATACTGAAAGGATTCTAAGCTTAATTCCAGTATATGAAAAACTCATTTGAAAACATTGGAAATCCATTTCAGCATGATGAGGCTGGAGTATCAGATGGCTGATAAACTGAGCCACGTGTTCAGTGATGAATGAAAAACAAGACAAGAAAGTGACTGGATGCAGGAGCTGATGGATGACTCAACCTCAAAATTATGAGAGCGCAAGAGAAAATGGAAAACAGCACAAAGGTTACAAAGAATATGCTCATGAAATTATTCCAAAAATTTACCCAAATCTAGGAAAAGAAATAACATTGAGGTACCAGAGGCACATAGGACACCAAATAACTTTGACCAGAAAAGAGCTTCTCCGTGACATGTCATAATCAAAATCCTAAGCATTCAAAGAGAGAATACCAAAATGTGCAAGAAGAAAAGTAACCAACAAAGATAAACCTATCGGAAAACTACAGCTTTCTAAACACAAACCTTAAATGCCAGAGTTGATGGAACAGAATCATTCAAGCTCTAAAGGAAAGTGCCAACCTAGACTGTCATACCCAGCAAAACTATCCTTCAAAACAGAAGAAGTTAAAATTTTCTATGATAAGGAAAACCTAAAGAAATTTATGGTCACTAGACCAGCACTGCAGAAAATATCTAAAGGAATTTTAACAGAGATAGGGAGACTAGCAGAACAAAAGGACCCAGAGAAGAAATAACAAAAAAGAGAAGAGAATGATCTAACAATAGTAATGAACAAATAATACTGAAGGAATGTGATAATGATAGGATACAGCAAATATGCCACTATAAAAATTCTCAATGTTAATGGGTCAAAAAACAAAACCTAACAATTTTTTCCTTGCAAGATTCACTTTACCCTTAAAGAAACACATAGACAAAGTAAAAGGATGGAAATCAATGCTTCATGCAACTGAATCGAGAAAGTAAGCTGCAGTAGCTATTATATTTTCAGGGACAGCAAATTTAAATCCAAAATAGGTCAGAAGAGACCAAGATGGACATTATATACTAGTTAAGGGAACAATTCAGCAGGAAGAAGTCACACCAATATGTACACACCCAGTACTGGTCCAACAAATTTTGTAAAACAAAACTACTGAACGTGAAAGGACAAGCAGGCCTCAATACAATTATAGTAGGGAACTTTGGTACTTCACTCTCATGAATAGACACATCAACTGGACAAAAAATAAAGAAGTATTTGAGATGAACTACACAATTGGACTTAACTGATAGAGTGTTCCATCCAACATTGACAGAATACATTTTTTTCTCAGCAGCACATGGGATTTTTTTGAATATAATAGACTAAATCATAGGCCATCAGGCATGTTTAAATAAGCACAAAGGAATGGAAATAATTTCTGTATACTTTCAGATCATAGTTAAATAGCCCTAAAATCAACAGCAAACGAAACTACAGAAACTATACAAACACACGGAGGCTAAATAATATATTATTAAACAAACAGTGGGTCACAGAAGAAACCAGGCAACAAAGGAAAAACTTCCTAGAGTGAAACAGCAATAGCAGCACATCATACCAGAATCTAGGGAACACAATGAAAACAGTATTAAGAGATCTTTTTTTTTTCAGGACAGGGTGTCACTCTGTAGTTCAGGCTAGTCCTGGCCTTACTATATAGAAGCAGGCTAGCCTTGAACTCATGACAATCTTCCTGACACAGCCTCCTGAGTGCTGGGATTGTAGGCATGTGTTACCACACCCAGCTTATATGGTACTGGGGAATTGAACTCAGGGCCTGTGCTGTCCTAACTGCTGCACTATTCCTCCAGCCCCTAAGAGGGAAATTTATGGTTATAAATGCACACATTAAAAAAGGAAGAACAATCCTCAATAATCAATTTAATAGTGTGTCTCAGGGTCCTGAAGAAAAACCAACCCAAATCCAAAAGTAGTAGAAAAAAGAAATTATAAGGCTCAGAGTAGGAATTAATAAAATTGAAACTTAAAAAATACAAAAGATGAATCAAAGAATTAGTTCTTCAGAAGAATAAATAATATTGATAAACCTGTAGCCAAACTAATGAAAGAAAAAATTTATATCAATGCAATTAGAAATGAAAAAGTTGAAATCAAAACAGACACTGCTGAAAGTAAAAGGCTCATAAGGAACCATTTTGAAAATTTATACTGTAACAAATTGAAGAATTTGGAAGAAATAGATAATTTCCTAGACACATACAAAGATAACAAAATTGAACCAAGAAGATATAAAAATTCTTAATCAACCAATAACAAATATTGAAAGTTAGGCAGTAATGAAGTCTCTACATATAAAGTAAAGTCCAGTACCAGATAGACTCACTGCAGAATTTTACCAGTACTTCAGAGAGAAGAACTAACATCGATACTTCTCAAATTGTTCTATGAATTCACAGACAAGGAAAATTGCCAAACTTTTCTGAAACTAATATTACCCTGATATCATAACCAGACAAAAACATAAGAAGAAAGGAAAACTGTGGGCTAATTTGCTTAATGAACATAGATGCAAAAATTCTCAATAAGATGTTGGTGAACAAAAATTCAACAAATTATTAAAAAGATTATTCATCATGATCAAACTGGCTTCATCCCAGGAATTCAAGGATTGTTTGACATACATAAATCAATTAACGTAACACACTACAAAAACAAAAGCAAGGATAAAAATCACGTGATCATCTCAATAGATGGAGAAAAAAGCCTTTGGCAAAGTCCAACATCCATTCATGGTAAAACAGCCCGATGAAAATAGGTACAGAAGGGAAGACCTTACCTCAAACTGATGGAAACCATTTATGCCAAACCCCCTGCCCACATTACACTAAATGGGGAGAAAAACTGAAGGCATTTCCCCGTAAGTCAGGAACAAGACAAGGCTATCTACTCTCACCATTCCTATTCAATACAGTTCTTGAAAACTTAGCCAGAGCAATCATACAAGAGCATGAAATAAAGGGAATATATATTGGAAAGGAAGAAGTTAAATTATCCTTATTCACAGATGACATGATTATCTACACAAAAGACCCCCCAAAACTCTAAGAGTCTCTTTGAACTAATTAACAAATTCAGCTAAGTTGCAAGATACAAAACTAATACAAAAAAATCTGTACTACTCCTCTACACTAACAATGAACTCACTGAGAGAAAGATGAGAAGAACCCTTCCAAAATTAAATCCCTAGGAATAAACCATACCAAGGAAGGAAGGACCTCTACAATGAAAACTATTACGCTGGAAAAAAAAAAAAAAAGCTGAAGAGAACTTTAGAAAATGGAAAGATCTCCACTGTTCTTGGATATGCAGAACTAACATTGTTAAAATGGTCATACTCATTCAGTGCAATTGCTATAAAAATATCAACAATATAGAACTAGAAAAGGCAATCTTGAAATTCATATGGAACCAAAAGAGACTCAGAATACCCAAAGCAATCTTAAGCAACAGGACAAAAGAAATGGCATCACAATTCTGGACATTAAGTTATGTTACACAGCAACAGTAATAAAAACCATATGGCATTGGCACAAAAACCAACAGGTTGACCAAAGGAACAGTGCCCCTTAAGAACAACCTTTCAGCTCTTTGATCTTCAACAAAGGGGCCAAAAACATACAATAGAGAAAGGACAGCCTCTTCAATAAATGATGCTGGGAGAACTGGTTATCTACATGCAGAAGAATGAATCTAGGCTCTCACATTTCACTATGTACTAAAATCAACTCAAACTGGGCCAAAGATATTAAAAACACCAAACCTTCTGAAGGGTGAAATAGGTAAAACTCTTGAAGAAAGAGGTGTGGACTTTCTTAATAGAACACCTAATGCAAAAGAAATAACCCCAAGAATTAACAACTAGGATTATATCAAGTAAAAAAGCCTCTGCACAATGAAACAACAGAGTGAAAAGAGAATCAACAGAATGGGAAAAAATTTTATCACATACACTCAAGCAGGAAGCTAATGATTAGAATATTTAAAGAACTGAAGAAAAATAGACTCCTCAAAAGCAAAGACCCAACAAAAAAATGGGCAATTGAAATGAATAAACAGTTCTCAGAAAAAGTACAAATGGCCAGAAAATATATGACAAAAATGTTCAACATCTTTAGCCATTAGAGAAGTGCAAATCAGAACAACACGGAGATGCCACCTTACTGCAACGAGAATGGCTTCCATCAAGAACTCTAAAATGCAATAGATGCTAGTGAGGATGCGGGCAAAAAGGAACCCATATATTACTGGTGGAACTGTAAACTGGTACAACCACTATGGAAAACTATATGGAGATTCCTCAAAAAACTAAAAGTAGATATTCCTTTAGACTTAGCAATACCTCTTCTGATACCTTTACAAAAGAGTTGTAACAGAGAAGCATCCGTATCCATGTTTATAGCAGCACAACTAAAAATGGCTAAATCACAAAAGATGCTAAAATACCCATCAATAGACCAATGGATAAAGAAAATATTATATATATATATATATATATATATATATATATATATATATATATATGCATAATGGAGTACTACCCTTCCATGAAGACAGGTAGATTTGAGTCATTTATAGGAAAATGGATACAACTTGAGATCATTTTTGCTTCATGAGGTGAACTGTTTGTTTTTTTAATATTGAGAACATTCTGCTTACTCTCAGTAGCTGATTGCTGTTTTGGAAATAAAAATGCCCAAAAGACACAAGATGTTAGAGAACAAGAAAACATTAAAAACCCCAAAATTAGAACAATTGGCTAGGAACACTTTTGCCGCCTCTGGGAAACACAAATATATGTTAGACATAAAATGCTAATACCTTCCGTGAAGCCAGGGCCAATGTATGAATTCATTTAGAAGAATAGTTGGTCATTAACTCTCTTGTGTCCTGGTAGGCAAGGCATATCAGAACAGTAACTGAGGTCATGTGGAACAGTAATTATGTAAGACATGTGTAACTTTAAATACAGCTAGGAAATACTGTGGAGGAAAAATATGGGTTGAGAACTCTAATCAAATGAAGTAGTTCTAATTAAAGACTAAAATCAGCTTTGGGGCTGTTGCTGGGGGGCATGCAGCCTGAGGGAGGACTTGGGGGGGTCTGTCTAGAAGATCAGAGTGATGTTCTTTCTGTCATCTCCGTTTTCAGGAAGAGCTAAAGATGACTGAATTCCTAGGTGACCAAGATACTTGACTGTGTAACCACTGGGTCTTGCCAAGTAGCTGAGTGGCTCAATCTTGTGACTTTCCTGTCTTAGCTCCCCAGAGAGCACAGTGATAGCAAAAAAAAGAAATCCCCATGCTTAACTTTACTATCCATGAGATTCACTGTGAAAAGAACATTGGAACATGTCCTATCTGCAAGGAACCATTTCCCAAATCTGACATGGAGACGTACATGTCTACAGAACACCTTCTGGTGACCTGCAAATGGCATAAGAAGTTGGAGAAGGGTCAGCTGGAGAATCACAAGATGCCTGAGTGCCCCCTGAAGCTTGCTTTCTGCCAGTACTGTGATTTATATTCTCAAGTTGAAGGAACGGGGAGATTACTACGGTGTCTGGCCAGAGCATTGTAGCAACTGTGGGCACAATGGCCTTGTGAAAAATCTCGAGACTCACCATGAAATTTGTGGCAGAAGGGAAGAAGAAATAAGAAAAGAAGATGCCATACTTCTTAATGTGTATTAATGTGTAATGGGGAGTCAAGACGGAATAAAGGATCGGGACCCCTCACAAGGCTACCCAAAGGCTGCTGAGAACCTCTCGATCAGACTTCGCATACAATAGACTACCAACCAATGGAGCAGGACAGCCCAGTTCCCAATTCAGAATAATCTCTTTGAAGAACAAGAAAGGCAGGAAAGGAATAGAGGCTGACTGGTCTGCGAAGAGACCTGTGAGGACACTGCAGACTTGAACTTCGTGTGGGCCCTAAGTGCGCAAAACGAGGGCAGGCCTCCAATGTGCCGAATAGTGGCACTGGAGGGCTGTATGTGAGGCGGAGGCTGACCAGTCTTGTGGTGGTCCCAGTTCTCCGAGTGATAGAAAGCCTGCTGAGGCCATGTTGCCTTGTGAATATCATGACACGCCCTGCCCAGAGGGCCTGCTGACGGCCCATCAGCCAAGCTGAGAACCTTCACATGCTTTACCTTTGCTCAGTGCTATGAACTTCCCTGCCAGAGTAGAGGAGGATCCTGACACCATCTTCCAGAACTTTCTGCAGCAGGGTACAAGTGACCAGTTGAACTCTTTGAACAATCCACCCCCACAGAAGACAGTGTCATCATTTCATGTGAATTTTGTGGGACACAGCTGGAAAAAAATACTTTTCCATTATCATCACCAATATGACCAATGTTCAGCCACAGCTAACCATATGTGATCGAGGGGATTACCAGAAAGGATTTCCAGTCTCAGGGGACTTCATCAGAGCTGCAAGGGATGCATGTCAGACACCAGGGAGACCTATTTTCTGGTTACGTATTTGATACGCAGGAAACCGCTAAGTACCGACCTACCCTCTGCCTCCCAGCAGACCCATTAATAATATGACAATCACCTGTAATCTGTCAAAATTAACATCAGTCCCCAGACCTGGGTGCGAGCCCAGTCTTCCCGAAGCAAAACAACCAACTCAGCCAAGACATCAGTCCTCAGATTTAGACAGCACACAGGACCTAAACAAGGCAAGAAAATCCGAAATTTCTTCCTGTCGTAGGTCATGCTGTTTTCAGTTCAGTTTCAACTCTATAGCAATGTACAGTCTTAGAAAAAACTGGCCTGCATCCTCTTCTAAGATGGGCCAAATATTTCTACCAAAGAAAAGAAGAGGTACCACTGGAAGTGGGGTGCCCTGTCAGCATTCCAGGTTCGCCTCAGTATGTATACAGTGCACTTAAGGACCAGAAAATGAGAGTGGTATTTCCCGTGTGCCCTGAATAGCACCAAATATACAGACACTTGGTAGAGAAGATTCTGATCATCTCTGGGTCCCAAATAATTAGATACTGTGATGAAAGGAGTGGATTTAAACACATTTTCAGTGGGCAATCTTTGTAAGGGCCCGAGGTTGAGAAAAGTAAATTTTAATGAGCTTCCAAATAACCGTGATCTACCTACATTGTCTTCATAGATCTTGTAATTTCATACTTTGTTTTTGGGAAAAAAAATTTCTGCAGATTCCCTCCCAGGTAGAGGTTTTGCCTTACCCACATCCTTTCTAAATAAAGTCCTGTCGTTCTAACAAAAAAAAATCAGACCTTTGTGCCCATTGTAGAAAATGAAAAAATACAGAAAAATATGCAAAAGACCATTTAGATCAACCGTGATTTCACCAGGTAATGAAAAACATTTCCAGTACCATACACATCCCAAGTCTATATTATTCTGTTTTGAAACTTTTAACTCTTCTTTAATATGGAGAAAATATTTATATTACTCAAAGCAAGATTTTTTTTTTGAGACAAGGTCTTGCTGAATGGCCCAGGCTGGCCTTGAACTTTCAATCTTCCCTCTCTGCCTCTCAACCAGTAGGGATTACAGGCATGTACCACCATGCCTAGATGAAAATAAACATTTTAAACCTCTTTATATTGTTACATTATAATCAGCCTATTGTCAAGTGTCCCCTTCTAGGATGTTGTGGCTTGAATCTGGAGTGTCCCCGCGAAGTCTCAAGTATTCGGATGTTATGCATTATCTATGGAACCATGCGCTCTTAGGAGATTGGGAGCCTGGTCTGGAGGGGTGGGTTATGGACTGGCACAGGTAATAGGCATGTGGTGGAAGACGAGGTGTGTGGCAGATTATGGGCTTAAACCTGGAAGCGAAGCAACCTTGAGGCTGGGATCAGAAGGGGAAGACCCCTGGGCCAGGACCTGGGAGGAGATGTGCTGCTTTCCCCCTCCCTTTGAGGACTTGGCTTCCTCTCTGCAATGCCGTGAGAAGCTGCCTCCACCTCCACCGTGTGCATCACCATTGCCAGCCACCCAGGAATGGACTGTGACCTTCTGAAACTGAGCTAAAATGAACTTTCCTCCCCTAATTGGTGCATATCGGGTATTGTGTCACAGCGAGATGACAGTAGGACACAGGAAAAAAATAATTCTTCCAAGGCAAGGGAATCTAGTGCAAAGTCAGGCTTCTCTGGGTGGGGAGTGGCAGGCCTGGCAGGCAGGAAGATGCCAGGGAAGGGTTCTGATCTGAAAGGAGCCAGCCTTCACTGGATCATGGCTAAAAGAGAAACCTGAGTGCAGGGACTCCGGGACTGGACTCTGGCCAACACACGTAGGAGAAGTAACTTCTAATGCCATTTTAAGTCCTCCTTCCTCTGTGGTGACATGAGTCTCAGGTGGAGACTCATGTCAGGTTTCCCTATGTCATGTTGGACTCAAGGGGTCTTTCATAGACATAAAAATTAGGCAACATTTCATCTGTCTTCTATCGCTTTTGAAGATACATTCATGATCTCTGTTTTAAAGATTTTATTTTTGCAGGATCTTCCCACTGCAGTACATTCCCAACTCTTTTTGAGACTTTTGCTAAATCACCAGGTTGGCCAACCTGAGCTAGAATTTGGGATCCTTCTGCCTCAGCCACCAGAAGGGCTGGGATTCAGGCATGCGCCACCACATCTGACTAAAATTATTCTCTTTTTTCAATCTTCTTGCCTTTCCCTTCAAAGACCACCCTTTCTCACAGAGCACCCCTATTCTACACAAATAAACGGCCACTCTCACAAACCAAGAACGCCCGCGTTTCCAGGTTCCTCCCTTGCCCGTGGCCTGCGCGTGGAGCTGTCCAAGGTTTTGTTCTTGCCCTTCCTGTTTCGAGCCCTTTTATGTCACCAGAGGCAGAAGAGGCGGGAGTGACGCTGCCTGGCGCCGCAGCGTCCTGTGTTGTGCTGCCTTCTGCAACTCCTAGAACCACTCTGGGTCTTAGCTTTCTCATCTGTCGATCAGGACGGTGGCGACTGTCCCCTATTCGTAGGTCATTTTGACAATCTGACCAGCTACCTTATAAAAGTGTTTATTACAGTGTCTGGAAAAGAGTGACTGTCAGAACTCCAGGCTCCCTAATCTCTACCACACAAGGATTTTAGGTTATTTTTCTCGTCGGCACGTTCTTTTCTTGCTGTCGTTGCTTTGTGGGCACTACTGTCCTGGCAATCGTGAATACGGGATTGCAAGAGGAGGCGGAAAGGTTGCTCAGAGAATTAAGTGTGTCGCTCTTGCTGCGTGCCCTTACCCTGGGTACCTGGCCTCTCTGAAGCCCTCTCTGATATTAAGGAGTTACACTTCAATAAACGGCCCCGTGCTCGAGTGTGCCCGTTTCCGCAGAGTGGCTTGGTTTCCTTGTTTGTGAACCGACGAAACGGCACCTGCCACCCGCGCTGAGTGAAGGCTCAAAGCCGAGGGTGGGCGGATTCGGGAGCCGCTCGCGGCCCCGCGCCGCCGGAGCTGGTGCGCGCGAGGGGCCGGGCGCGGGGACACTGGCACCGCCCCCGCAGGGCCGGCACCCCGCCGCCCTCACCGAGCGGCCGGGGGTCGCCGGGCGCCGCGGGCCGGAGCGCTTCGCTGGGAGTCGGGCGGTGCCAGCCGCCTGGGGTGTCGCTCCGGCCTCCCCGGCGGCCCCACGGCTCCCCGGGCCCGCGCCGGACGCCCCCGCGCCGCGCGCCCCGCCCGCCCGGCTGCCATAGCAACGGCCGGCCCGGTCCGGCGCGGCCGGGCCCGCTCGGGATTGGTCGTCGGCGTCGGGGCCGCGGCGAGGCGGGCGGGGACACGCGGGCCGCGGCGGCGCCCACGCGGCCCTGCGCCCGGGCTCGGCGCGGCGCGGCGGAGGTAAGCGGGGCGGCGGGGCGGCTCGGGGGTCGGGCCCCGGCAGGGGCCCTGCGTGCGCGCTGCCGCGCGCCCACCCGCGTCCGTGTGCGTGTCCCAGCCCGGGCCGGGCGCCCCGCAGTCGAGGTGGCGACGGGGTCTGCGGAACCGGGCCCGCGGCGAGGAAGGCGCCGCTAAAGGAGCCCTCAGCCCTCCCGGGCAGCGGACCCGGCTCGCTCGCGCTCGCTCTCTCTCTCTCTCTCTCTCTCTCTCTCTCTCTCTCTCTCTCTCTCTCTCTCCCCCCCCACGCCTGTCCTCCCCCACCTCGTCCCTTATCCCCTTTCAAAGTAAGAGCGAATGAATCGCGTTCTAAGTTCTCACCCGTGTCCTTCAGACAAGTTTGGAAATGAAACAAATCGCCTTCGCCCGGAGGCCGCGGGAATCCAGCAGGGAAATCAAACCAGACGGAATAAAAAATAACGTGTTCCGAGTTAAGATTTTAAGTGAGAATCTTTAAATATTTGTTGATAGTAATAGGGTTTTTTAATGTTTGGGAAAAAAATACGTATCGCCCAAGCTTGCATCATCAGTATGCAGTGTGACTCACGGAAGCGCTTCCAAAGATGGTTTCTGTGAGTGTTGCAAAAGCCCTTCCAGTTCCGGTTGCTGTGGCAACTGAAGAAGTCGCCCCGCGCCTGGGAAAGGCTGCCTGCCCGGAACCAGGGCCTAACTGCCCCTGAAGGGGCCTCTCCTGCCCTCCCACGCCACCCTAGTGATCACTGAGTTGGAAGAAGATACTTGTAGTCCAACCCCAAAAAATGTCTCCATGGTTTTAAAAATTCTTTCATGTCTCCAGAGTTTATAAATCAATTTATAAATCAGACAGATGACGGGGACCCGTGCCCTCCAGCAAGGCCGCCAATGGCCCCAGCGCAGCCCCAGCTCTCTTCCCACATTCAGGGCACTAACTGGGGACAGTGTTTGATGTTCAAGGAATCCTGGCCTAGGACCAGATCTCATGCTCCTCTATTTAGCATTTGGATTCTGGAATCCTAATTAGCTTTTTATTTAGGAGATGGAAGAATCTGGGTGGTGGATCCTGGGAGAGGCTGGGAGGTGTGGTGGCTGGCCTTTGGTTTGCTGCTGAATTTGCTTAGGAAAGCCCTCCTGGGTTTATTTTTGGCTTGACCACTGTTAAGCGGCCAGTCTGGAAACCTTCAGAGGCCTCTTTCTGTGTTAGAAAAAATGTGGCTTGGGTATTGGTTTGAGGCATATGCTTTTTTCTAAAAACCAAACTGTACTCAAAAGAAGGTTTGTATGAAATCTGAGTTCCTCATACTGACTACAGATAGGCCATAGAACTCTTTATGCTCTTGTTTAGCCTCGAATTTTTAGTTAAGAAGGCTTAAGTTGGGACAAGCAGTATTACTTCAAATACTTTCATCAGCAAATATCGGTGTCTTTAAAGAATCATACTTGACACATCCACAGTTCCTGACCTTTGAATCCTGTCAGTTTTACACCCTGATAACATGATTGGAAAAGTTGAAAGCCCCCAGGCTTACAATCTTACAAGAGCAGAGATTTTGGCCTAGTAGGTTCATGTTTTCAGCCACACATGGAGTTTCATTTTAAGAGACTTCAAATTCAAATGTAACTTTAAACCTAATTTCATTATTTGAATCCGATCACTGTATTTCTTTAGAATTGATTCTTTGTATCTGATCACTGTACTTCTGATTCATTGACTAGTTCTTTTTCAGTTGTTGAAAGGAAAAACTATTTATAAAATTGGTCTTATCTAGGCTTATTCTTGTCATTTTGTACTGCTAGTGTTGAAAAGAAGTCTCCGGATTTGAAGTTACACATTTCAAGAAAAGATTCAAATTACTTATGAAGATCATAGTTTGCACAGTTCTTAAATTACTTTCTCTCAATAACTTTAAGGTTATCTCAGCCATTTAATATTATTCAACATCCTAAGGAATGCTAATAGTTTCATTAATGGGCAAGTTGTCTTCAAAAGACAAGTGATTTTTATCTAACCCCTTGGAAAATTAGGAGATAAAAATCAAAATCACCTGACAAGTCAATGAACAAGAGTATTTGTCAGGACTTAGAGAAAGTCAAGGTGAGAGAGAGAGAGGTTAGGATGGTTGGAAGAATTTAATATAGAAAGCAAAATAAAACCTTAAGGAAAATGAATCTCAAGTGAGGAAAGAACAGATTAAGTGAGAGAGAATAAAACCAAAAACATCACCTATAAAGAGAGTTTCACAGAAGAAAAACCAAATTGTAGAATAGGAATTTAAAAAAAAAAAACTTCATCTTCATCCTTCAAGAGAATATTGAGATTTTTCAAGCAAGCCTTCAGTGGCCTAAGTAAGCAAGTTCTTTAACTCATCTAAGAGAATTCCTGGGAGACCTGCCTTGTCTCCAGAAGTGCAGAAGTGGGTCCTGGCTTCCTGCCACCCATCCAGGGTGTGGGCTGCAGCACCTGTCCTGTTTCCACCCAGGTCAGCTGTTCCCCAACCTTTTTCTCTCAATCCTTAGGTCACCATGAAATTTTCTATATTTGTATTTGTTGGGACCATTTAGTAGAGATAACTTATAGACACACTTGATTATGTAATTGCAACCTTTTCTTGCTCTTAAAATTATTGACAAAATAGTGCACTCATCTAATTTTATAAATTAAAGCTTATTAAAGGATTAAACCAGACAACAGTCTCATCTCCTAGATAGAGTCACACAAATTCAGTTCTAATGTCCTTATTCCATCACCTACTTCTGTATTTCCAAATAATTAGCTTACATTCCTGGTTCTCTTGAATTGTCAGTTTTAGACAAAAGCTATTGAGTTACTCTTCTGCTAGGCGAGGCTATAACACTCGTATTTCACTCTTTCCAACATTTCTTCCTTCAGTTTTTGGGATATAGTTTACAGAAGAACTTCAGGCAGAGCTTCATTAGCAAAATCCTTTATTTAAAAATGCTAGATGTGAGAAAGCTCCTAAGAGCATCGAACTTGGAGGGACAGGGCCAGATACAGAGCAAAGTTCAGCTGGTTTCAGAGATAGTCATTGAAGGTTGGGTCTTAGAAGAGAAAGGACTTATTCTTTCAAGTTACCCGGCACTGTTTGGGTCATTTGGCTTTTGTACCAAAGGATGAGGAGAAGAGGCCCAGAAGAAATGTTCTGGGCTAGTGAGAAGAAGTAGCTTCAGGGAACAAGGGCTTGCAGGGACCACCAAGTAGAATTCCCTGTCTTTCAGCATCTCTTGTAAATATATCACAGTTTAAATTAAATCCATATTGAGCTTGCATTGTTACGACTGATAGTAATTATTCACTGTAGGTCCAAGTTGTAAACTCACTCTGTCCTCTATATGTGTGTATGTGTGTGTATGTTGTACAACAATTTGGAGAAATTATTTTTTCATTTGCTTAATTTTTAGGAACTTATTGCTACTGCTTCTCAGATATTCTAATAGCTTTGTGAAAACATTTCTTCTTAGTATTCTTTATTTTTGAACAGGGTCTCATGGCTTGTCTCAGACTCCCAGGTGCTGGGATTACAGGTGTGCACCACGACATCCAGCTTACCTGGTGCTGGAGATTCAAACTTGGGTACTGAGCACTTGCTAGGCAAGCGTTTTAACCTCTGCACCATTTCTCCAACCCCCTTTTTAGTATTTTCTTCACAGTTAAGTGCCTCAGACAATTATTACATCCATCCAGGCCCTACCCCATGCCTACAGAGTGGAGCCCTTTGGTCCTCCAACCTGGACCTCTAGCCCTGACATACACTGGCAGTCTCAGATTTTAATTCCCCACCCTTCTTTTTGCATTCCCTGTTCTCCTATTTTCCTAGTTCTTGGTTTACTCCCTCATTTTTTGAAGCACATTCTTTGGTAGATTTAAAAGGGGGGGGGGGGGGGGGTTATGGGAAGTATTTTTGAGATTCTACATGTCTGAATGTATTTTTTTATTTTCCTCTCACACTTGCTTGATACTTTGCCTCTGCATAGGATTCTAGTTGGGAATTAAATCCTGCACATTTCTGAAGATACTGGCTCATTGTTTTGTCACTCCATTGGTGCCAAAAAATGCAATGCTATTCTGATTGTATTTATATATGTGCCTATTTATTTTTGATACTGAGGATTAAACCCTTCTCTCTCTGTCTTTCTCTCTCTCTCTAATACTCTCTGGGCTAAGTCATAAAGTTGCTGAGGCTGTCCTGGGCTGGGACTTTCCATCCTTCCTCAGCATCTCAAAGTCCTGGGATTACAGGTGTACACACCATATTTGGCCCTGATCCATAAGCAGCCCAAGTGAAGATGAACACCCTTTAAGGCACTGCAGGCCACACTAGACACATGTGTGCTAAGGGGTTGTGTTCTGCCACAGTGTACATGCTACAAAGTTAATCATCGCCCAGGAGCCAGAGCAGCCTTGGAGTAGTCGGGCTGGGAGGCTGGTCTTAGATTGTTGGTTTCGGGAGGTGGAGAGAAGTTCTGCATGTGAGCTGAGCCTAGATTGACGTTCAAGGCGCCCTCTCTGTAGAGTACATCACAGCCTTGTGAGAAACGCTGTCTGTGGTCTGGCGATCACTGTCTGCCAAGAAGAGTAAAGATTTACCAAAGCTGTAAAACAGTAAAGTCAGTCGACATCTATAGAAAACAGGATGCAGAAATGTTCAAGGCTGCAATACAGCAGAGCTCAGTCGGTGGACTGTAGCCTTCACCCATGTGTCGCACTGCCAGCTGGTGACTTCGACCTTTTAGATCAGTGTCAGGTAATTTGATGAAAGTTGGTCCGTCCAGACGAATACTGATTCAAACACAAAAGGTTAGTTTCACTCTTGGTGAATAAAACATTCTCCTCATTCCTAATCATGAAGATTTTCAACAAGCCTTTTAAACCTTTTTGAACTTCCAGTTTAGCAAAAAATACCTCTTGGACGTAACCAACAGCACCAGCTCTTGAGCTTCTGAAGAACAGAGTTACAGATGTTTCACGCTTTCTGTCGTGTCATATTTGGTGATAGACTTTTTAGAAATTACTAGATTTTCCTTATTTACAGTTTCTTATCATTCCCTATTCGCTTAGGCCACCTGTGACTTCTTTCGGGCCTCTCTGCCTTCAAGGTGGCCTCTTTGGGACTCTCACCCTTATTCTGTACCTGTCTCAGTTTAGGGCTCTCCTTCATTATGTTTCAATTATATTTGTGTATCTTCCTAGCCCTAGAAGGCATAGATTTAGTGGTCTCTGCAAATCACTTTCACTGTGTGTGTGTGTGTGTGTGTGTGTGTGTATGTGTGTGTGTGCACAAATGCACCTCTGACTTGTTCGAGTAATCATAAAGTGAGCAGATCCTCAAAAGTGATTTTTGCTAAAGTGGTCATTTTATCTTTCTTGTTTTTGTTCTTCTTTTGACGCTGAGGTTTGAACCCAGCGCCTTCATACTGAGCTACATCCCCACCCATTTTTTATTTCTGATTTTTAATCTCCTGCCTCTGCAACCCCAGAGTGCTGCAGTTACAGGCTTGCGCCACTGAGCCTGGCTGGTCATTTTATTTTGATACTTAAGGAATTTTTCATAGTAGAGTAAGGAGGGAACAAAGAGTCAGGAGAGAAACTGTTCTGTTTTCATCCTCTTACTTTGTAGCGCCCTCTGTGGAGTAAGTAGGCTTTAGCCGTGACACACGCAGCCCCCACTAAGGACACCAGGTAAAGCAGCATTATCTGCTGTCTGTGGGAAGCAGACTTAAGTCAAGCAAACCTGGGCTTGAAATCAAACTCAAATGTTCAGTGCTTGTACAACTTTGGGCAACCTAAGTTCCGAAATTTAGTTTCTTTGCACGAAAGAAGAGAATAACAACAAGCACTATTTCATATTATTATAAGGATTAAAGAAAATATGTATACACTATTTGGAATAGGATAGTGGCTCTTATGCGTTCAAAATGCTTTTGGCTGTAAATAACAGAAGAATGTTCCTGTTTAGCTAAAACTGTTTTCCTTAGAGAAGAAGAGGTCATAGATAGGCAACTGGTTGTTTTATTTTCGGGATCATCAGAGACTTAGTTTATTCTTATCTTTCTGTTCTGCTACATCTCCTCTTGCCCGCATATGTGCATTCTTGTTCATTTTGTGGCTACTATCTCCCCAGCTAAGTTCCACATGGGAAGAAAGAGCAAGGAGTTATGCTAGCTGCAGTCTTCTCTGTTGAACAGGACAGCATGTATGCTGGGCACCCCCACGCTAAGGTCTCATTGGCCAAAACCATGTCTTGTGGCCACACCTACCTTTGAGGGAGAGTTGAAGCATGGGTTTTCAAGACAGAAAAGGCAGAGAAGGGAGAAGAGAGTTTGGGAAAATGGCCAGTGAGCCAGCTGGCAGGAATGCTGCCACTCTCTCATGTTAATAGGCTGCTCAGGTGTCCTGCTTGGCCAGGCTTAACCTCGTCCTCAAATGTTTAAGGTTTGAGTGGTAACTCTATGTTCACCCTACTCATTGAGGTTCTTACTAAATTTATTTATCTTAGGCTCCTGTTAAATAGTAGTTATCAATAAAACAGAGCACAACCACAATAAATACAACTGTCATGAATCCCTATTAGGTAGGCACAGCTGAATACCGAGGGAAGGGCTGCGGATAGGACAAGAGAGTTAGGATGAGCTGGTTTAGATGGGGAAGAAGTATAGGAGAAAGAATGAGAAATACCTGGATTGGGCACATTTTAAAATGGAAAAGTATCCAAGTATCCAGTTTATGCACCAGAGATTTTTCTTTAGATAGATAAACAAAGAAGTTTTAATGGTTACCTTGAGTGATAAACACTAGTATAAGACATGATTTGGCCCAAGAGTACTCTGGGGACACATGGCACAAAGCAAAGGAACCATTATTTTTAAAGCAAAGTGGCATGGTTGTGTCATTTTAAAAAATCATAAAAAATTCACATGAGGAAAAAACACCTAAAGAATTCTCTTAGTAAGCATGTAATAGAAAATGGCCTTGAGCTGAAGAAGAGATTTGCATCTTCCAAATTTTCTTTTGAGTTCATCTCAAATGACAATACTTATATCTATTTTTCCCCTTACCTAGGTTTTTAAATTGTAAATTTATTTTAGATCTTCATATATTCTGTTAGGTGCACTGGTGGGTTGAGGTAGTGGAAAGAGACAAAATTTTTAAAAATGGTAAATTTATTTCTTTGGATCTGTTTACTTGAATACCAAATGAGAGATGAAATCATTTCACAGCTGCTCCACTTTTCCTAAAGAGTTCAGGAGCTCACCAGGGTCACCACAGGACGTGGCAGATCAGCCTCTCAGCTTGCAGCCTCGGGTTAGTTTGGCTTAGAGATGTTAAGAAGCAGAGAAGAGCAGAGGGCATCGCAACGTGTCGGAAGTCCTACCAAGCCAAGGCCTTTTGTTTTTGGCAAATGGAAGACATTGTCTTCACAGATGGGAGATCGGTATGAAAGAGCGTGTGCTAGATAGGCTGGGGGGAAGTAACACAGACATGGAACAAAAACAACAACAAGAAGACTTGTTTTAGTTTGCACGAGGTACACACCTGTAATCTTAGATACTTCAAGGCCTAAAGCAGGAGAACTGCGTGAACCCACAAATTTGAGACGAGCCTGGGCAGAAGAAAAATCTCATTTTATTCCACATTCAGAGAGCTATTTTGCCATGTTCAATAACCCCACAGCATACCAGGTTCAAAGAGCAGTTCAGCAAACTCCAGAAAACCAAGTGACAGACTTAGCTCGCCTGTGGCGGGACCCGTGTCCTGGGATTTATCTGATGGCCCCAATAGGTCAAGTCTTTTTGTGTCCATCTCTAGTTGTCCTTCAACCTCATCCTTCCTAACCCCCTTTTTCTGCAGTGCTGGGGACCAAGTCCAGGTCCAAGCAAGCTTTTTCCTGCTGAGTCTCATCCCCAGCAAACCCGTCCCCATTCTCCTCCAGTTGGACTGGGGCTGGTGGCTTTCAGTGTAGCTCCCGCCTGCCCCCTTCCTCCGCAGCTCCTTCACTGCTTAGCAGCTAACTACAAGAGAAGACCTGTTTTCTGGCCATGCCCCACTTCTCAAAGAGAGGAATTTATGGTATACCTCAATTAAAATTACACTACTGTCATCAACAGCTTTTCTATCTATAGTAATACTGCATACTAACCTGTAGCATTTCTTCAGTCTTAATTTTTCCACAGAAAATCCCCCCTTTCTAAAAAAAGATAGCCCAGTGTTTTGCAGACTTAGTTCCCTGACTTATCTTCCAAACTTTTGTTTTTGAAAGATTTGGAATCTTGGAAATTGCATGTTAAGTCATTCCAACCAGTTTTTGCTTAGATTTTCTCTTGAGAAACCATATTATCAGATAGCTGATGACTTCAGCATTCTTGTGAGGATGCCGCTGTGAGGAGTACCCAGGCCATGGGTAATGGTATTTAAATTATCTGTATGATGGACATGCAGAGCTGATGTCTCTAAGGTACCAAGGAATCCTATTCCAGACCCCCTTTTCAGAATGCCAGTCCTGACCACTCTAAATGGGATTCAGATTTTGGAGGGATGTTTTCTTCCCTGTAACCTCTTCTCTGTATGTTCTCTATAACTTATTCTGCTCATTCCTAGCAACTCGTTTACTTTTATGAAATCTTTCTATAATAGATTTTGATCTCTCAAACTTTCTCTTGTCAGAACACAGCATCAGCCACTAAGCAGAACAATAAGAGTCCTTTCATTTTCAGGCCCAGGTAACTCCCTGCCACATGGAAAATTGCTTAAAACTCCAGCCTCCTGTGGCTCTTCTCAATGATTTATATATGACAATTTTGCTTGTACATTTTTTAGAAGGTACAAAGATTCTTGCAGTCTTAAAATTTGGAGATGAGAGCAGGTGTTCTAATCTAACCTGCCTTAAATGGAAGGAGATCTATTCATATGAAGACTACATATACTATTTTTAAGTATATCCACACACAAAAAAGTCGAGACTTCAGTTGAAATGTACTAAAATTATTTGGTCATCAGTTCACATCTTTATGACATTGAGTATTCTCTTATTACACATGCAAATTTTAAATTAGATCCTTTCTGTTCTTTAATAAGGTTTTAAAATTGCCTCTATGTCCCTCTTGTCCTTTGCTAGATTTATTCTTAGGTACTTTATAAATCTTATTGCCACTTGTACAGACTGGGACATGCTTTTTTTACAGACTGGGACTACCTTTCCTTACCATAGGATATTATTGGTGAATACAAATGTTGTAAAATTTGCACATTAATCTTGTCTCCAGCAACATTTGTTTAACTTATTAGTTCTAGTAGTTTATGACTCTCTAGAGTTTTCTATGTTCAAAATTTTTGTTCACAAATAAGAACAATATTATTTCTTTTCTTTCAATATGTATTATTTTCTTCCATTAAGTATAGGCTCCAAAAATACTGAATAGAAACAAGTCTTGTGAGTATCTTTTTCTTCTTCCTGACTTTGTACAGAATGTTTCTAATATTTCATGTTTCAAAAGATGTTTGCTTAACTAGGTTAAGCAAGTTCCTCTAATATACTTAGTTTTGATATTGATAATATTAACAAAATACTGTTGCTACTCTTATTATTTGGTAGTACTGAGGATCGATCCCAGGACCTTCACACTGAACTACATTCCTGGCCCATTTTTATTTTTGATTTTGAGACAAGGTCTCACTTAAGTAGCTAAGTTGCCCAGACTGGGCTCAAATTTATCCTTTCCCTGCCTCAGCCTTCTCGAGTACTGGTAATGCAAAATAAAATATGATTAATAAGGCAAATACGTTTATTGAATGTCTTTTCTGCATCTATTCAGAGATCTTTTGTTTACTTTAGAACAATCCATGTGTTGAATCAACTAGACATGGCAACATTTGTATTACAATGCTGACATTCTCAAGAGAAAGTTTGCTGGGTCATGCTTTGACAGATAGATACACTGCTAGATTTTATTTTCTGATATTCGTTTTACATTTGGCATCCATATCAGTGAGTGAAACCAACTTAGAATCTTTTACTTTTTGTAAAGGCTACTAAACTTGAAACAGGTATTCTATTACAGGCTGGTATGACTTGTGGTTTTAGCTGTCGACATTGCTTGTTTTCTTTCATTTTGTAAATGGTAAATAGAATATATGCCAAGAATTGTTGTGTATTTTTATTTGTTACATCTATTAAGATATTTGGAATTGTTGAGCAATAATGATAGTAATTATGAACAATTTTGGACTTTGTAGTCATGCAAGGTTACCTAGTTTCATCCAGATGGTTTGGACAACTCCAGTGGGGATAAGGTCATTACAAAGTCAGTGTAAATTTACTATCACTGATGTTCATTGGTTAAAGGGATTTATTATGAAGCAAATCGCTTTAAACAGGCTTTCTGGTTCTCTTGTCTGCCCTTGCTGCTCTTGCTAATGGATGTTCTATCCAAGCCAGGGTGGTGACTTGATGGTGGTGGCTGTTCCTTAAAGCATTAGGCTTCACTGCTTACCAAACAGGGACAGACAGGTAAGGACACATGCCTCGACCTCTCTGAACTATAGTTATTTCATCTCCCTAGTGGGAATTTTTTTTTTTGAGACAGGATCTTGCTGTGTAGTCCAGGTTAGTCCTAAACTCACTTTGCAGCCAAGGCTGGCCTTGGGACTCTCAGCAATCCTCCTGCCTCAGCCTCCCAAGTGCTGGGATTACGGGTGTGCACCACCACACCAGCTTTATGTGGTACTGGGGAATCAGACTCATGGCCTTGGGCTTGCAATGCAAGTGCTTTAACTGCCATCACCACCACCCCCGTGGGAATTTTAATATTTCTCTTACAAAGTGTGTTACAATGATTAAATCAATAGTATAAGAGTATTTAGCATAATGTCTGATGTATGAGAAGTGCTTAATAAAGATAACTTCTAGCATATTTCATCATCATAGTGAATAAAATGCTAGCAGTACTATTCAAGAACAGCTAAAGAATGGCTTCTTATACATGTCATTCCAAAGGTGCTAGTAATTTGTAGTTTAATCCATAGCAATTTTATACATCTTAAGTCTTTCTGGTTGGATTTTGGTGGCATTTATTTGACATCTACCATTTCCTGGTTTGCCTTAAATACCAGAAAATTTTGAGAATATGCAGGTCTTAGAAGAGATCAATTTTAGACAGGATAAATACAATTCATATAATCTGGGGTGCATGAAGTTCAAGGGAGAACTGAGGAAGCAGCAGTTAACTGGGGGGAGCAGACAGCAGACAGAGCAAACTATCACCAAAAAGTGACATTTCAGGACAGTCTTGAAGGTTGAACAAGTACAGAGCAATAGTATTCCAGTTAGAGAAATTGGGTATGCAATGCTGCCCCAAGAAAAAACATTTTATGGTAGGAAGGCGAAACTTTAGAAGTAAGTCACATAATTGAAGCAGATCTAAGAACTTTCCTTTGAAGCCCGATACTTAGCTGTAAGTCTTTGGTCTTCGGGAAGAAAAGGACCAGAGATATCTTGGAATCCTGGTTAGACACTGACCCTCAAGTGTTCTAGAAGTGGAATTCAAATGACTTCTAGCTAGTTTTGATTTTGGCTCCCATGGGAGTGGAGGAGGCAAGGGCCAGGGCAAGTGTCCTGGTGTATTTATTTGTTAACTATTGGAGGAACTGAGAAGTGTGGAGAAGGGCCTGAAAACAGAGCAGAGATTATTCCTCATGCTTTAAAATAAAGCACATTCTTCTGGAGGCTGCACACACATTCCACCCAGAAGGTAAAAACAGAGGAAAACAGAAGCCTTTTTACCCATGACCATTTGAGCCTCGGCAACCTTCCGAGGGGAAACTATAACCAGGTTATTTTATTGTCTATGGCTGGAACAAATGCTGTCTGTCAACATTCTGAGCTCCCAACTCAAATAGCCTGCTGAGAACCATCTGCCTGCGTTTCCAGTGCTTTCCTGGGGACCGTAGAATGTCCCACAGAAGCAAGAGGGCATCAAATCCACAATGACTCAGAAATTTTCCAACCAGAGGTGCTCTGGGTAATGGCACTTACAACAAGCTCGCACTTGTTTCAGGAGAGAGCATTTGAAAGGGGTTGTTTATTTGTTGGTTATTTTTAATCTTTCTCTTTCACTTTTCATCATAGAACTGCTATTTGTAGAATTTTTTCAGACAAAAAGATGTTTCTGAAATATTTATTTCTGTATTCTCTGGCATTCATGTCACCTTTTAAAATACCTGTACAATTTAGTAAGTTCAGCCGGTATTTACACACCCTTCTTGGTTACGAGGGCCCCAGAATACTGAAATAAGACTGAGGACCTGCACCATAGAAATCCCTAGTACAGGAGATGGCAAAGCAGAAGGAGAGACAGACAGCAGACAGGGCTGGAGGGTGCGGGAGGGAAACACCTAGTGTCATAGGAACAGAGAAGGAGACAAGAGGAGAGAGGCTCAGCTAGATTTTAATAATGAAATTTCAACCATTAGATGTCTGAGATAAAAAGAGAGGAATGAAATTAATCTCATGTTTAAAAAGATTTTTTTTTTTTTTTTTTTAAACAGAGTCTTGCTCTGTAGCCCTGTCTGGTCCTGAATTCATTGTAGAGCTTAGGCTGGCCTTGAGCTCACAGCAATCCTGTCTCAATCTCCTGAGTACTAGGATTACAGGCATGTGCCACCACACCTGGTTTTATGTGCTGCTGGGGAACTGAACTCAGGGCCTTGTGCTTGCTAGGCAAGCACTTTAGCTGCTGTGCCATTCCTCCAGCACTAAAAAAGAACTTAAACCGTTTATGCACAGGAACAAAGTAAAACTTGTTTTAATTCTTTTATTAATTTATCAATTCCATAAACATGTACTGATGTGCCAGGCACTATTTAGAGATAGAGATGAATAACACAACATTTCTGCCCTCACCATCTTCATCAGCTAAATGGGAAGACAGAGAGCTATATTCGAAAGTGTGGCATAGATAGTTGTCAACACAAGGGTGTAAAACACTCCGGATCAGCATGGGCTTCAGCGAGTCAAAGGAGGTGTCACCGTGGGACACAGTTTTGCTCAAAGGAGCGCGAGTTGAGGAAAACCGTCTGCAGAGGGAATAATTGCACTTACAAAAAATAAAAATAAAAGCATGAAATTTGGTGGGATGTTCAGGGGCCCCAAGGGGGACAGGTAGGAGCAGACGAGATGAAACATAAGGGAAAAGTACAATGAAGACCTGCAACTTGAAGGCTCTTGAGACCACGCATGGGAGATACAATTTTATCCTCTAGTTAATTTAGTGAATTATTTTAAATAGTCATATGATGAAAAATCTTGACGTCACCCAGCTGTTTTCCTGGAGAATAAAGCTGAGCTGGGCAGGATGGGAAGGACGAGGTCCTGTGGAAGACCGCTTCAACCAGTGAGGTACAGGCTGTGTTATCGTTGGAGAGATTATGTCAGTTTGAGGCTATCAGGAACCACACCTGGGTTAGGCAATTGGGAACCAGCCTGGATTAGAGTGTGAATGATTTGTGGGCCAGCGAATGAGGGAAGAGCCCCGCCCAGATGTGGGAGGCCCAGCTGGGAGCTTGAACTGTATAAAAGGAAGGAAGAAGAAAGATTGTTACAGCTTTTTCCTCTGTGGAGAGACTGGACTTGGTGGGACTTGGCTTCCTGTGTGTGATGTCGTGAGGAGCCACCTCCACCTCTGCCTCTACCATGTACTTCCATTGCTGCTGACTGCCCCTGAATGGATTGTGACCTCTGAAACTATGAGCTAAAATAAACCTTTCCTTTCCTAAATTTGTGGGTGTCGGGTATTGAAGTCACAGCAATGAAAAAGTAACTAAGACAAGCTGGAGCTAAGACTTCAACATGGAGCTCAGTGGTGCAGCCTGTGTTTAGCATGTGTGAGGTCTGGGGTTCAAGTCTCAGCTTCAAAAGGAAAAATAAAACACTGCTAGAAGTCATCACTTTATCCAACTTCTCACGCAACTCAAAACCCAAGCAAAGCTATCTGTGCCAGTCGGCTTTCTGTTGTTTAAAAAAAAAAAATACATGATATAGTCAACTTAGAAAAGGTTTATTTTGGCTTATGGTTTTGGAGATTCTCGTCTATGACCCGCTGGCCCTTGCTTGCATCCCTTCTGCCTGGGTTGTAATGTACAGTTAATTGATAACTATGTCACTTGACTTACGTGGTGCTTGATACTCTGTCTTTCTTAGTCATCCTACTTCTGAATTCAAAACTTTGGAATGTCTCGGTTTTGGAGTGTGGGACAAAGCCACCCCAGGCAGGTGGAGCCAGAGTCACTTTTATTTCCATGGTCATCAAGAGACAGGTAGCAGGAGAGATGACGCAGCATCATTAGCTCCTAAGCCAAGGACATCTCAGTTGCAGCGACAGCAAACAGCAGCAACAGAACAACTGCACACACAGAAGTGCATGTGTGAAAATGTGAAAAAACTCGGATCTCCTCCCCCACCCCAACTCCCCTTCATTGTACCCTGACAGTGGCTGGGAGCTCACACGTGTGGAGCTTTCCCTGAACTCGCAGAGACAGTCTCTGTGTCTGTAAACAGATCTCTTAAGCCAGTAAGGGCACCTCGTGGTTGTTCGTGCTAGACCCCTTATCTTCACAGTCATACATAATTCGTGAACTTCGAGCTGAGGTAGTGCGGACTTTGGGCTGGACGTGGGCGGTGCAGGCTGAGCATCACGGCAGAACCCTCCGCGCCTACTCCTGTATTGTTTCGTGCTGTCTGTGAACTTTGGTGGTATTTTCTTTCTTTCTTTCTTTAAGTAATATGGAGTCTCTAGAGCTCAAGCTCTGTGCCGGTGCTGCTCATCAAGATGAGAGGCCTCATTGTCTACTGTCACTTGCCTCCCTGGGGAAATTCTTTCAGCCAGAAATACTGGGTCAATTAGCAAGGACCAATTCTCAGAACGGGCTCGGAAAACCATTGGCTCCCTGGCGCGCGTCATTTAAACTGCCTCTTCAGCATCGTTTAATCACTCCTTCCGTCCTGCTCTGGGGAAGACAGTGTCTCTAATTACATTTGCCTTTCTCGTTATCCGTCACCGAGATCCTCTCACTGCAACTGTCCCAGCAGTTGCTGAGGCGGTAAAAGTGCGACCAGACCCTGCCTTTTATTTATGTATTTATTTATTTATTTCCTTGCTTATTACTTATCTAGCAGTTCTGGGGATTGAACCCAGAGTCCCCATCTTTTTAGAAAATTTTGTTTTGAGTTACTAAATTGCTAAATTGCCCAGAATGGCTCCAGTTTGCCTAAGCCTCCCAAATGTCAAGGATTGTGTGTACTACAGTGCCTCTCTCTCTCTCTCTCTCTCTCTCTCTCTCTCTCTCTCGGCACTCTTACTCTGTAGTCCAGGCTGGTCCTGAACTCACTGTGCGGCTGGCCTTCATCTCAGCCGTTCTCCTGCATCAGCCTCCCGCGTGCTGGCATTGCTGGAGCGCCTCCTCCACCAAAATCACGTGTTTCCGGGGACTTGCCTTCGCTAGGCAAGAGCTCCAACTGCTGAGCTACGCCTTGAGTCCCCATTTCTCCTCTCCTTTTAAAAGGCAGTTTGTTTTTCTTCTGTAGCCATGTAGGCCTGTGTAAACTTTGACTTAATGAGCCACATTCTTTAATGAATTTATATCATTATACATGAGACTTTCTTTATTTTTAAGGCTGGTTTGGACATATCTTCTCTTCATATGAAGTCCAGAAGAACTGCATGATCTTTGAATTAATTCCCTGTCTCTCCCAAGGCTTTTTCTGTTTCTTAACCAAATGAATATTTTCTCAATTTTTAAAAAAGTGACTACTTTTTTGATTCTAGGGTTCCCATTTTAAGCCTATAAAGAAAATGTAAATGCCCTTTGTTGCCGTTTTCATTCTTAAGCAGCATTTTTAAATGGAAAGGTGCTATGTTTAATACAGACAAAACAGCTTTTTTTCTGAAATCTTCAGTCATGGTTCTGTGTGAGATGAGTTCTGTGGAAACTGGGGAGCTTGTCTGGGTGTGCTCAGGGCTGGTTCTGTGTAATTACCAAGCTGCAGATGCTGAGAGGCAGAGGTGATTTCTACCTAGGAGGTGCCAAGGCTGCTTCTTTTTTTGATGATCACAAGTTATTTATTTTTTAAGTTTACATATCACGTCCCTTTCCCCTTCCCGCCCTCTCCAGCTCCCCACTTCCCCTCCCTGCCACCACAAATCTATCTTGTTACTTTGTTCTATTTCTTTTGCTTTTTTATGGCTTGGTTTTCTCACACTAGGAAAACCATATGACATTAAACTTTTGTGTCAGATTCGCTTTGCTAAGCATGACGGTCTCAGGGTGCATCTATTTTCCTACAAATTACTCAAATTTGTGTTCCTTCATGATGTAGTGTGATCATGTTATATGACAATATTGTTATATAACAATCCAATAAAGGACACTCTTAAAAGTAGAAAAAGGAGGTGACACTCATTGTTTTGGACAACACTTGGACAATTTTGGGAAAAGCAGGATGTGTGGGTTGTATGGCACAACCAGTGACAGTCTAAAGTATGGAGGGTAAGTTTAATTTTTTATCTACATAAACTTTTGCCTTTTATGAATTTACTCCTGTGGTTGAAAGACTTTTTAATGTCTTTTAAAACCTAGTTAAATCATCTTAAGCTTCATCTTTATCTGTGAATTAGCTTCATTTGGCAAGATTCTACTTATCTTTCTGGCTAACTTGCTTATGTGAGTGTTTTACAATTACCCACTTCCCACTTGGTCTGACTTTCTGGTGTTCTGGTGACCTGTTCACTTTCTGCAGTTTGCTGGCTGCCTTTCCTTTCTCCAACACAGTCATCCAATCACCTGTTTTTCCTCTGGCTACTACTGCCCATTCAGTGCCACGGGAGCTGGTAACTCAGCTGCTGTTTCCAGTAGGACAGGTGTGGGTTGACATGGAAAGAGCCAGGTCACTTACACAGTTGTTCAACACATACTTAATGGAGCACTTGTGCATGGTAGACATGGTTTAGAAAATTAGGTAGAGTCTGTTCTGTGATTTACCTATTGATTCTCCTAATAGTTTCATTTGTTTATTAATTCATTTATTTACTTAATCATGCTGGGGATTGAACCCAGGGCTTCCTGCATGCTAGGATAGTGCTATACCTCTGAGCTACATCCCCAGCCTTTTTGAGATAAGGTCTCAGTCAGTTGACTTGGTTGGACTTGAACTTTGAGATACTCCTGCCTCAGTCTTTGCAGCAGCTGAGATTGCTGCTGGCATGTGCCCCTATGTCTGGCTAAAAGGTATCTTTTGATACATAGGCATTTCTAATTCTGATGAAGTCAAACTTTTCTTTTTCTTTTTCATTTAAAAAATTTTTTCTGTCTAGTCTAAAACTAGTCTACTTCAAGATCTTGAGTACATTCTGTTATGTACACCTCTGGAAACTTCACTAACGTTTTCTGTTTAGGTCTATAATCCATCTCAAATGAATTTTCGTGTGGCATGAGGTCAAAGGTGAGGTTCAGGTTTTATTCACAAAAATATCCAGTTGATTTATTATCATTTGTTTACAACTACTTACCTTTCTAATCCGGTTATCTTAGTGCCTTGATGGAAAAAATCATTCGACTATATGTTCAGATCAGTTTCTCAATACTGTTTTGATCTCTTGATCTCTCTCCTTTCACATTGTCTTCATTACTGGGCTTAAATTTGTCAAACATAATCAGTGTGCTTCAGACGCTTATAATCTGATGAGGTGACCTTACACATAAGTCTCAACTTTATAAACTTGTAGGGAAAATCACTGGTTGCCACATATATTGGAAGTACAAAAGAGAACTCCCGTAGTTTATGGTGAGTAAGCGAAGCTTCCTCAGAGGAAACAGTGAACCTTAAGAGGTCAGGAGGTGTTTGAAGAAGTTAGGAGTGTGCCTGGTGCCTCAGGTAAAGCAAGTAACCTGAGTGGTTGGAGTGTAGGGAGTAAGGGGCCAGCTGGAGGGGATGATCTCCAAGGGAGACCACAGTGATCAGAGCCTTAACTTTTTTTTAAGTGTTTAGCTTTACTCTGAGTGAGACGGGAAGCCATCGAAGGGTTTGAAGTAGAGAAGTTTCATGATATGACATCTTTTTGGCAGGATCTTCTAGAACCTTTCATTTATCGCAGGTAGTATTTAGGGGGGCTAAGGACAGGCAAGGACAAATAGGCTGTAACTCTAATCAGATTGCAAGCAGAGACTGGCTTGTGCTCTGGGTGTATTTTGAAGGTAAAACAGATAAGGTTTACTGCCTAAATGTAAAATATGAGAGAAAAGAGAAGTTATAGTTTATGTTTCCAGCTGGAAGGATGTGCTATCATTTACTAAAATGGGGAAATAGAATGAATGAGCATGGAGCGACTATCAGAAGCTTTCTTTATCTATGTTAAAATAAATATGAGAGATTTTTCTTTAAAGAACAGACAGTCCCCTTGATAAAACAAGGTGGATGAGAGGAGGAAAGGTGAAGTTCTCCTCTGAGTTGTTAGTACCAGGTTTTCCACACAGTGCCAGAGGGGACTGTCAGGGATGGATTGTGACAACCAAAACATAGAGCCTGGTTCTCAAGGACAACTTGGGAGGAGACCTGGCTTACACAAATAACTCAGAAAAAACTACAAAGTCAAAGGCCAGACTGTGGATATAGATCTCAGGTGCTGTGGGATATTAGTGAAGTGAAACATGGGTGTGGTCTGGAGTGATCAGCAAAAGTTTCTAGGAGAAAATGGGGCAAGGGCCATCTTCACAGGATGGGAAAGAGTTGGTCAGAGAGGAAATAAGAATTATGGAAACACGGCAGAGCCCATTAATGACACAGATACTCCAGATCTGGCTGGAAGAGTTGTTGGGAGAATTTGAAAAGAACTGATGAAGATGAGGAGGAAGAAGAGAGAGAAGGGGGAGGAGAGACAATTCGTTTGTGGCACACTTGAGAGGAAGTGCTGATAATAGCTCTTATGTTAGGGGAACAAATGGGGATAAAATTGTGTGTAAATCTGTCCAGAACGTACCCCCCCCCAACACCTTACATGTCAGCACCATTCCTCTGAAACATTTGCTCTTTCTCCTTTCCTGATTGTCTTCTAGAATTTCTATTAGAACACTTTCATATCTGCAAGTTTATAAGTTGTCTGTAGTGGGAAAAGGGAATCAGGCTATTATATTACAACACGTTCAGCTAGGTTTATGGGATGGTAATAATCTCGTTCAGGTAGATGCTACAAAGGTCCAGAAGGGGGCAATATGACACTTGGACTTTAGGGTTTTGTTTTTTTTTTGTTTTTTTGTTTTTTTTTTTTTAATGTTACATGTTTTGGCATTCACAACATATTGTTAAATCCAGAGTTCCAGGTCACAACTGGAATGATGTGAGAATATATTA
>PVKB01002462.1:89238-212231 GCA_004027205.1 Ctenodactylus gundi
AAGGGTCTTCCTCTGTAGCCCGGGCAGAGCCCAGGCTTAGTCCTGACCTCACTATGGAGCCCAGGCTGGCCTTGGACTCATGGCAATCCTCCTGTTTCAGCCTCCTGAGGGCTGGGATTACAAGTGTGTACCATCATGCCCAGTTTACATGGTACTGGGGAATCGAACTCAGGTCCATGGTGCTTGCTAGGCAAGCATTTTAACCTCTGAGCCATTCCTCCAGCCCCACAATACATAATTAAATGACCCACTTAATTGTTTGATTTGAGAGAATCTCCCACAAAGGCAAAGTTTCCCAAACTTATGTTATATGCTGATAACCTTTAAAGGAATAAAATTCTCACAGTTCTTTGGTTGGGACTGAGGTTATTCTTATCATAAATAAATATGAATGAACATAAATGTTGTGTAAAAGATACTGAAAATGCAAAACTAATTGCTTTTCCATAACACTTGTATACGATTTTTTAAAACTTTTTTTTGAGGCAGGGTCTCGCTCTGTAGTCCAGGCTGGTCCTGAAGTCACTATGGAGCCCAGGCTGGCCTTGGACTCAGGGCAATCCTCCTGCGTCAGCCTCCTGAGTGCTGGGATTATAGGCGTGCGCCACTACACCCATCTTATGTGGTGCTGGAGAATGGAACTCAGGTACTTAGCACTTGACTGAGTGCTTGCTAAGCAAGCGCTTTAACCACTGAGCCATTCCTCCAGCCCCAGACTTGTATACAATTATAAAGGAAGCATATACACCAAGTACAAACAAAACTTCAAACCAACGAGATTTAGGTTACAGCATCACTTGGAGAGAAGAGATAGTATTTTTTTCTTGAAATTAATTTTTATTTATAATTGAATGTGGAGCTTATTAAAGCAATGGCATTCTTATTTGTATTTATTTTCTTTCACATGACCAGTCCTCAATAAAATTTTATAAATTTGCTTTTTATAAATTTATGAATAAATTGAAACATTTGAAAGTATCAGAAAACTACAATCTGAACTGTCACATTTGGTGTTCTATCCTTGACCCACTGTGGTTTGTGTCTCTGTTTATTTGTAGATGTGGGGATATTTGTAGAGATGTTATAAAACATTCAAATGCTACAGAAACATTTGAAATAGGAAATGGAAATTCCCTTATATAAATATTAGGTTGCTTAAAATACCATATTAGCTCTGTCTCTGGAACTTAACACTTGAGATAAATGGCTTAGAAGGAGAAAAAATTCATTTTTTGCTCCTGGTTGCAGAGGTTACTTGGCTGGATTGCTTTTGGCCTCTGTGAGCACAACACCTCATGATGGTGGCATGTGGCAGAGAGGTCTGCTCAATGCGTGGTGGCCGGAAGCAAAAAGAGACAGAAGAAAGACCTAAGGTTCCGGTAGCCGCCTTCCTCCCACGAGACCCAGCTCCCAAGTGCCACCAGCAGTTCCACGGGCTGGTGACCAACTTTTAGCACATGGCCTTTTGGGACATTTAAGACCACACCATAACAAACCTCACTTCTCTCACCTCGTAGTCCACACGGAAGCAGCTCAGGGCTGTGAGGTGGCGGTACAATGGTGGCTCTTCTCTGTGTGGCGCTCCCCTTCTCCAGACACGGCATCCTTCCATTCACATCACTGGTCCCCATTCCAGCCAGCAAGGAAACAGGAAGGAGGGAAAGTGTGCCTATTTTCTTTGAAGGCCACAACCTGGAATTTGCCTTTATCACATCTGTTCTCAGCCCATGGTCAGAACTCAGACAGCTGGCCAAACCCCACCATAACAGAAACTGGAAATAGTCTTTGGTTGGGGAGCAGCGTGCCCACCCAAAACTTCTGTGTTATGGAATTCTCTTTTAGTATGACTAAACAAAATCACTTGGGAAAATTAAAAACAAAGAAGGACTAGGGTGGTAGCTTAGGAGTAAAGTATTGGCCTAGCACGAGTCAGGCCCTTTGTTGCATTCAAAGTTCTGAATAAAAATAAAAAGGAATCTCAGATGTGTGAAAGGATCATTTTCATGGTATAGGAGGCTCGTAACCATTTTAAGTCCCCTTGAGATTTTTATGATGATAGATGTTGAGACATTTGATCTGTAACCCACTTTCCTCACCCATGACAGTAGCCCTGCAGCCTAAAAACATGACAGACTTTTCTGAAGTTTGCTTCAGTAGAAAAGGAGGTTTTTCTAAGGTCCCTAAGACCATGGTCCCCATGCCGTCCTCTGCTTCTTGGTGAGCGCACAACATTAGAGCTGGAGAAAGTTAAAGGAAGCAAAGGAACTGTTTCTGCTTTGACTTGCGGATATTTTTAATCCCCTAAGAAATAAACCATGAAGTGCAAATAGTTATGACTGTCCTGCATTGCTTCCTACTTAGTTGTTTATTTATTTATTTGTTATTTTTGCAAGATTGGGGATCCAGTCTATGGTCTTCACACTGAGCTGCATCCCCAGACCATTTTTTGTTATTGATTGTTCAGACAGGGCATCAGTGAAGCACTAAGTTACCCAGGCTAGCCTTGAAATTGCAGTCCTGCCTCAGCCTTCCAGAATGCTGGGATTCCAGGCCTGAGCCACTGGGTAATTTCTGAGGAGCAAACAGCTACGCTTGTTTTTCTGCTGAGGGCTGCCTGTTGTGATCCAGTGCTTCACTCCATTCAGTATCTTAATGCCATTCCTTGTTTGTTTGGAGACAAGTCCAGCCCCTCTCAGAAGATGAGGAGATTTATGTCTTGGAAATGAACTATCAGTGAGACTAAGGTCATCATGGGGATGACTTTCTGCAGTCTCTCTGTTGGAACATGGCTCCATTCTCTTCCTTCTGTAGTGAAGTTCATGGCTTCACATATTGTAAGATTACCTAAGCATATGCTTCTCGTCATCCTGGAGCCAACAGTCAAGTCTCAAGGGCAACTTTTATAATTTCAGTTGTCCTTAGATGTATTCATGCCCGATTTTTTTTTTTTCGTCCTAATCTGTGTGCTGTGAGAAGACATCACTTTACAGGGCTGTCATGCTACTGACTCCTTATAAGGCAGACTTGCATTCAACAGGCCCTGTTGCCAGTTGCCTGTCATTTAAGAATTATAAATAGTGTGTGTGTGTTTGTGTGTGTGTGTGTGTGTGTGTGTGTGTGTGTGTGTGTGTATTTCTTTTTATTTATTTATTTTTTTGAGACAAAAAAAGCTCAGGCTGGTCCTGAACTCACTGTGGAGCCCAGGCTGGCCTTGGACTCAATGCAGTCCTTCTGTCTCAGCCTCCCAAGTGCTGGGATTACAGGTGTGTGCCACCATGCCTGGCTTACATGGTGCAGGGGAATTAAACTTGAGTACTTAGCGCTTGACATAGCACTTGCTAGGCAAGTGCTTTAACCGCTGAGCCATTCCTCCCGCCCCGTAAATAATATATTCTTTTGATGTAGAAAATGTTATCATTTAAAAATTATAGAAAATCTTAAACATCTATGAAATGGTATAATGTTATATTATAAACTTTCATGTGCACATCCAGACTCAAAAGTTGACAGTTCATGCCTGATTTTATTTTATTTGTTCTTCCATTACTCCCCCACTACTGGTTATTTTGAATCAGATTCTAGATACATCATTACATCTAACAATCATTTTTAAAGTTAGTGTTTGATCCTGTTTTCAACACGTAATTAAACTCTTGAAGCATTTCACACGGCATTTATAATGTACTGCATTTCCTTTTAGGGAATTTCATGTGATTAAACAGAATTCTCAAACACTAGTTTTCATATAAATATGATTATGTAAACATATAAACAGTGAATTTAAATATGCTTCCGTATTTTTTGAAATAATGCAATTTCAATTTAAAACCACAAGTCTAAATCAGTTCTTCATTTTAAAGTAGAGTAGAAAAGTGACTTTGTTCCCCAGCACTTCATAAACCTGGGCTTGGTGGCCCACACTTGGAATCCCAGCCCTAGGGAGTCTGAGGTAGGAGGTGTGATAAATCCAAGGCTACCCTGAGCTATACAGTGGGTTCAGGACCAGGTTGGGCTATAGAGCGAGAACCTGTCTTAAAATAAACAAATAAATAAATAAGAAAAGGGACTTTGTTACTTTATTATACCAAATCCTGGCCATATTACAAGTGCATAGTACCAATTTCGTACAAGCATACCAAAACAAAAATATTGTGGAATTTGAGTCTTTTAAACATCTTTAACATTAAATCCTCCCAAGGCTAAAAGTTATTGAGGCACTGGAAGCTCCTGTGTCATCCCAGCCTCTACAGACCTGGGTAGCTTCCACCCTTTAGCTTAATTTGTAAATTAAATTAAATCCAGCTGATCTGTTTTCTTTATCTCTACTGAATTGTTTTCATCATCATCTGTTGGAACCCAAATTCTTACTGATGTTTACTCAGTAATTAGTTTAATATTTTGTAGCTTTGATAACTCTGAGGTCAGAAGAGTTGTAAGAGAAATGCCAGCGACAAAAGAGATATTCAGTAAAATGTAATTAAATGACTAAGTTTGCGAGCAGTGAGTTAAATAGGTGTGTGTTTGTGTGTTCTAAACACTACAAGACTGTTGGGTACTAGTGCAGATTCCCAAGAGCAACGAGACAATATTTCCAGATGTCACTGACTCTGAGCCTGTGGTGTGCTCCTCCTCACTTTTTCGAATGGTGAGCCTACAAAATCAAACCTGCAAATTGGTAATTCAAAGGCCTTATGGTCCCCTTTCACTTGGCCACCATGTTTACAAACTATGTAATCCATTATTTAAAATTTGATATAGTTTCTGGGTGAAGCTGAAGCAGCAGGCTGGAGGACATCCTGGGTGACTTAGTGAGATCCTGTCTCATGATAAAACAAAGGGAGCTCAAGATAGCTCAGTGCTCCCCATGCTGAAAAAAAAAGAGAAAGAATTAATGAAAATATTTTTGATTGTCAGTTTCTTTTTAGAAGAATACAAGGCCCAGCGCAAGTACGCCCATGTTCTAGCATGAAGACCCTGGCTGGAGCAGAGTGAGAGCTGCTTCACTGTGCAGGGCGTTGGCGTCTCCCTGGGTCAGCCCAGCGGAACAGTGACACCATTTCTGGGCATTTGAGTCTGTGGCCTTGTTGGTCAAAGGAACCTCTAGTGTGGTGGATAGAAGTTGGCATGAGAAGAGGTGATATGAGCCAGTCACGTAGGGGTGCTGGTTGTAGATGGCGGGCATGAGTGGACTTGGGGGACACAGGCCCGGTGCCTGGGAAATGAGCCTTTGAGGTCACGTCGGGGACAAGCTGTGCCCCCGAGCCGCACTGTGGCCCTGCGGTGGAACCAGCTCACACCGACTCTGAATTTGCTTCAAGACATTTCCACGGACCCCTGTGGGGATCTTGTCATATGTGTTGGGAAATAAGAAGGTAAGGCCATGAGCTGGGGTGGTACAAGTGGTAGAATAAACTTCCACACGGGTATGTTTGTTAGGGCCTTCCCCTGAGAGCACACGGTGTCAGGGAAGGATTACACACGGGATTTGGCTCCCACTGAGTTGCGTTGCCACACATAGAGGAGCACAGACTTTCCTTTAAGCAAGCCAGTGCCTGGCCTTGCCAGCTCTTGAAGAGGTTGTCTGAAAGCTTTGCTCAGAGTTTTGTAATTTAAACCCAGACAAAGAGAACAAAGGCAGTATGGTTTCCTTTGATATTGTTTTCACAGTGGGGCTATAAGTCAAGAAAATAAATTACCAAGTAAGCTGTTTTCTTTAATCTTATTTAATGCACTACGCTGCAGCAGTGGTAGGCTAATAATTAAGGACCATCCCACCTCCTCCAGATGCTTTGATCTACAAGGACATGACTCCATAGTTTTGTCTGGTTGGATTTCTAAACTCTCATTAATGTCCATAAAATTGGTCAAAGCCAAAAGGGGAAAAGATAAAACAACAACAGTGAAAACTCTACCTGCGTCTGAGAAAGAGGAGATTTAACATGCAATGAGGAATGTCACAACTTCCGTCATCTGCTTGTTTTTTGACAAGATATAACTTAATATTTTGGAGTACCATTAGAAAGGGATTAAAATGGGGACTGTTTGTAGCAATCTCATAACCTGTAGTTAGGAATTCTATTTTCAGATATCTAAGGAAAATATCCAAAAAAAATGCTGTCAAACGAGCATGTGTACCATAGACATATACATTCATCCAGGATTTATCTTTCCTGCAAGATATTTTTTTCTTCAAGAATTTTTTTTCATGCTGGGGATTGAACTCAGGTCCTCACCTATGAGTTCAAATATTCTACCACTAAGCTACACTCCCAGCCCTTTGCTTTTTCTTTTTATTTTTTCAAGGGGAGGGTACTAGAATATGTTAGGATCTGGGGTTTTTCTTCTTTCATTCCTATTTTTGAAATCACTGAGATTTGTTGACAGTTCAAGTGTAACAGAAACCTTGTGTTTTTACCTGATTGGGAGGGTAACAATATGATGGTGATTTTTAAAAATTAGATGTTAGACTTTCTGAATTGATTGCCCAGATTTTTTCTCTTCCTCTCTATTATTCATAGAAAAATGAGTCTTCAAGTAAATTCTTTAATTTCTAAGACAGTGGTCCTGTGTGTGTGTGTGTGTGTGTGTGCGTGTGTGTGTGTGTGTGTGTGTGTTTTAGCATCCTGTTTTTGTCTTATGGATAGTTTGTCTTCTGCTTCCTTATTACTCTTCAAGTTCCTTTTGGTTGTGGTGATGGTTGTTTTGGTTGAATGTAGTTTCTTTCTTTAATTTTCAAGACTGTACTGCGTTGCCTGGTGCCTCTTTCCTGGGCATTCATTCTGTGGGGAAAACATTAAACTCTGATTGGAAAAGATCCTTGTGTGCACACAACACCAGCACCCCGAGGATGGTGTAGTAGGTAGTTGAGTGACTTTTGGAGGTTTTAGAAGGTCTTTTCTCCTGGGCTAGTCTACCCAAAGAGGAATCCCCTGGGTGAAGATTTATGTGCTTGTTTCCCTCCATTCTGAAAGCTTGGAATGCAAAGAGAAGGGAACAGAGGATTCCACAGCTAGAGTGTTACCTCGTCTCTTCTCCCTTGCTTTGTGCTCCTAAGCCGAGGAAGGGCAGAGGACAAAACCACATGGCTGAGGAGTGCGAGGCCGGGGCTGGCAGTGCTCTATGCTCAAACAGTTCCATGACTTTGGTCTTCTGTCTTCCTCCAGCTTTGAGGTACTTAGTCTCCTGGAGTTTGAAATCTTTTGAGTTCTCAGAAAGTTGAATCTCATTGGCCTGTTTTCAGTGTAGAAATTCTAGGTACAGTTTTCTTCTCTGTTTTTGCCCCTCAGTTTGTCTGTCTCTCCACCTGTCCTCTTTCTGTCTCTCTCTGTCTCTCTCTCTCTCTCTCCAGACACATTGCTATCTCATGTCTGCTACAGTCTTTCTTCTTATTCTCTGTACTTGGGAGTTTATGCCTTTTCTTCTCTTATTCTATTATATCTTTTCCTAATGGAAGGAAGTAGAGATAAATGAGAGTATTAAACTGTCTGTGTTCAACCAGAAGTCCCTAATTCTCTTTGGTTATAGAAATGTTTGTATTTTTGTGAAATATTTATTTGTGTTATTTTTGTTTTGAGATATTAGTATTTTCTTAGCAATTTGTATACTTTATTTATCTAGAATATGAGAATTTTATTTATCATATATCTTGGAAAATTTTCCCTACCAGTGTATTACTTAATTTTTGTTGTTCATGATACCTTTTGGCAAGCACTTAAAAATTTATGTAGACAAATTTGCTATTTCCTTTTATGTTTCCACTGGGATCACAGAGAAAATTCTAAATGTTTTTCCTTAGCATTTTATGGTTTTGTTTAGTTTACACTTATTTGAGTGATTTATTTGAAATCTATTTTGGAGTAGGAATGAGACAGTGGTTCAATTTTCTTTACCCAGCTGGCTTGCTAGCTGTCCCAACACGAACACAAACCATAGCAATCATTTGCAAAAGTGTAAAATCCTGTTTGTCTGATCCAAATGGAAGATTTTCTCCCTGACAGTTAAGGCAAGATGGCTAGTTCAAAACCATTTGGCAAGAAGTTTAATTGTAGATTTGTAGGGACCTTCCTTGGCTATTTTATCTGATCTCTCCCTTGATGTGGGACGAGGAGAGGAGAAATGGCGCTGCCAGGATGCACCAGAAGTTAATGAAGAGCAAGTCTAATAAATCCCAGGATCTGAATGAAGCTTAAGATACAGAGCCCTAACAAGGAGACTCGGAGAACCAGGAGAGCAGAGAACCAGTGTTGGGCAGGAAGTAGCATAGAGAACTGTGTGGGGGGTGGTAGAGCGGCAGTGCAGACTTGCTGATCCCATGGGAGGGGCAGCTGTAGCTATTCTCAGCCAGATGATAAGATTCAAAGGGAATTTTAACCTACACGTGAAAGTGAAGCCAGGAATTCTGCTGGGAAATGTGGACTGAAAGAAGTTTTCTGAGATAATTAAATGTTGGGTCAGTGTTACAAGTTTACAGATTAAAGATATTTATCTCTATTCAATCAGGCCCAAATGTAACAGTGAATAAATTGGTTGGTTAATTCATTCCTTCTTCAATAAACTTTCATCAAAGAAATTTAAAGGCCTATGCAGAATTCTGGGAAACGAAAACATTGAAGCCCAAGACCCTGCTCTTGCTGGGGTACAAGTAGGCCAGGGACAAGCACGGCATGGTGGTGAGGTATTCTGATGGGACACGGAGCTGGGAAGCCCCTCAGAGTCGGCCATGATGAGGTGATCACACGCTGAATCCATCTACAATCCCTACTCTGTTTGCGTAGGTCAAAGTTCCTTTCAGAACTGCTGTTAACGCTCCTCCACTTCTGGTCTCTCATAAGCTGCATCGCCTCTTTCTGCCAGCAGCCTGAGGGAGGTCTGATGTCACTCTGTCTTCACAGAGATTCGTAGCCCAATATACAAGAATGGGTTTCAGAGTGTCTATGAACCCTGTAAAATTGGATGCAAGTTGTGCAGCTGTGATTTTTCTTGGGGTGAGGCCTGTAAATTTTGTTAGACTCTCAAAGGAGTCTGTGACTCTGGACAATTGCTGATTCCTCCATCGAACTGTGGCTGTTTTATCTTTAAAATGTAAATATCTTCAACATTTTGATCAGATTGTAACCTTTACTAAGATGTGCTTACTTTCCACTACCTGCCCCATGCCCTTTCTCGAGACATCCCAGGCTGGCCTCAGCTCACAACAGGCCTCCTGCCTCAGCCTCCTGAGTGCTGGGCTGACAGATGTTTGCCACCCCATCCAGCTTTTGTGGTGCAGAGCTGTGCCCCCAGACCCCCGGCCCTGTTAATCCCATCTCCTTCATCCTCTTCTGGCTTCCTCTCCCCCTGTCAGAATAAAAATAATACTGGACATCAGCCTCTTCTGAACTTTCCCTACTCAGATGTACTTGGCAACCTCATACTTAACCATAATAATAATATAGGTAAACTGATTCTTAGTAATGTAACATCATCAAGCACAGTTGGAAATCCACATTTCCAGGACAATCTCTCAGCCATTTTTGGTTCAGAACTGCTTCACAAAAAACAAGAAAACAAAAAAAACAAAACAAAACAAAAAAAACAAAGAAACTAAACAAAACAAAAAACATCAAGTTCAACACACATTTTGGGAAGATTTTATATGCATACATAAGACACCACACACCATGCTAAGGGAGGGAGGAAGAGAGCTGGCCGTGCAGGGGGATCAAAGCCGGTTCCCACTTTATAGAAATGAGACATTTTAGAAAATGCACAAAGTGCTGTGGGGATCTGGGGATGAAAAGGACCTTTTCTACTAACAGTGCAGGAAGAAGTCTGTAAGACTTTCTGTATGAGTAGTATTTCTTATCACTGATGATGCTGTAGGCCTGTTTACACTTCATATCTCTATCCTCAAAATAAAGTTCTGGGCCTAGAGGCTAATGCTTGACCAGAACTACTACAGGAAAAGTTGTAAATGAATATTATGGCAGTGGTTCCCAACCTTTCTGGCACTGGGGACTAGCTTTATGAAAGGTAGTTTTTCTGTAGACCGGATGATGTGGGAGTGGAGATTGGGGTAACGCCACTGCCTCAGGGACACCTCAGATCCTCAAGCGTTAGATTCCACAAGGAGTGTGCAACCCGGATCACTCGCGTGTGCGCTTCACAGAGGGCTTGCGATCTGGGAAGACACAGCTCATGTAGGGATGTGAGGAATGAGGCGAGAGTTTAAATAGAGATGGAGCTTTGCACACTGGCCTGATAACACCCTGCTGTGCCGCCCACTTCCTAACAGGCCATCGACCCAGTGCCAATCCGTGGCCCACAAGCTGGGGACCCTTGCATTAAGGCATTGAAAGAAATAACTATTATCCTCATAAATGTAAGAAATTTTGAAAACTAATAATAGTAGAGAATGTTGTCATCATTGGTATACTTGTTAAAAATCAGGTTGGGGGACGGACGGCCTAGGTCATTTGCCTAGCATGCCCAAGGCCCTGGGTTCAGTTCCCCAGCAGTGTATGGAAATGCCGGGGTGGTACATGCCTGTAATCACAGCACTGACGAGGGTCAGGCAGGAGAATTGCCAGGCCTTGAGGCCAGCCTGCGCTACAGGGCAAGACTGGCTCCAAAACAAACCAACAAAATCTATAAAATAAAATCTAGCTTTGAAGCAACCTAACACAATATGCATATTTTCCCAAATTTCAAGAAATGGAAAAATTATTTTGTGCCAAAGATTTCCAGACTATAAGGGCTTGGTAAAATGTAGATTGAGGAGTGTGTATATGTATATTTTTAATTTCTAACTCACATGTAATCAAGCATCTATTGGAGTAGGAGTCATAAATTTGTAGAGTGCATTTAGGTAGATGTTCACAAAGCCGTTTCAGAGTTATGATAAATCCTGCCAACAGTACATCAGCGTGGACTAATAATTTTCGTACTCTCTGTTCTTAGGATGAACCAGCGACCGCCACATTTGGGATTGCTCAGGGGTCAGCTTATCTAAACGGCATCTGGCCAAAGTCACATTGTTGGAATTTAATCCTTCTCTGGCTGCTCTGGTGACCAAAAGCTGATTTGCAAGATTATTTCCCCCCTGGGGTCCAGATCATTGACTCCAGGGCCCTATGACTTGACAACCAAGGACACGCAAAAAGAAGATGGTCCAAGCTAAGCCCCGGCAGTAGGGACCTGACTGCCTCCCCCTCCGGGCCATCCGGGAGTAGCAGATCGGTTCCTTTGTACTGGATGAAACCTCCGGCCGCAGACCGTGGGGGTCCACCTTGAGCCAGGAGGTCCTGGAGGCCCACGGAGAGGAGCGATGGTAACTGGGTGTGATTCCGGTTGTACCGTCCGAGCTTGGAAGTTCAAGGTGAAGGAAGGTGGGCGTGGCTCGGAGAGGGGCAGCGTCCTCAGGCCGGGCTGCCCAGGGCTGGCCTCCCTCCCCTGAGGCCCGAGGGGCTGCCCCAGGCCCGCGGTGGCGGGCTTCGCCAGCTCGGCCTCGTCTCGGGGCTCCTCTCCCGCCCTCGGGCCTCCGCCCCCGCCCGGGACAGTCCTGCTCAGCGGCTGTGGCCCGCGATGGCACCGTGAGCCGGCGCGGACCATGACGGCCGCGTGCGCGGATGCCGGCGGCGCGGGGAGCCCCCCCGCTGCCCAGGGGCACCGGCCCGACGTGGCAGGCGGCTGCCCGGCGGAGGGCCGCGGGGGGCGCGAGGGGGCACAGTCCCGCCAGCTGACGCCCTTCGAGAAGCTGACGCGGGACATGGCTCAGGACGAGAAGGTGGTGCGGGAGATCACGCTCGGCAAGCGGATCGGCTTCTACCGAATTCGAGGGGAGATCGGGAGCGGAAATTTCTCCCAAGTGAAGCTGGGGGTTCACTCCCTGACCAAAGGTACGGCCTCACCTCCCCGGACCGTCCTGCGGAAGGCTTGGGTAGCCCGTGCCGGCCACCTGCGCACGTCCACGGTAACACGGTGAACTCGGTATTTTAATTTCTGTTTTACAGATAAGGAAACGGAATTCCAGAGAACTTTCTCCTCCAATAAACGGCCACTGTATGAGTACTATCAGATCCCCTGAGGCGCGAGGATCCTGACCTCTCAAACCAGGCGCGGGGAGGGGAGGGGCATTGGCCGGTTTCCAAGGCACCGCATGTCAGTCCACGGTCACAGCTACAGCTGTGTGTCAATAGCAGTGGGGCAGGAGACCTCCAGGATGGCCGCTGTTTCTGGGTAGCAGTTTCCCCCTCTCATCACCATCTCTCTTGTAATTGAGGAAAAAAGATTGGATCACCAGCTTTTTTTTTTTTTTTTTTTTTTTGAAACAGGGTCTCGCTCTATATCCAGACTTTTCCTCCCTCATTCCACCTCGTACTTGTTCTGGGCGTTCTTGGTTCTTCATTGACCCTTGCTTAGCTACTAACTGTTCTGGGATCCTGAACTGGCAGTGGCCACCACACTGGCCTCAGGGAGCATCCGTTTGCTGCCAAAACCCAATGTGGGCAGTCCGCCCTCCCCCCCCCCCCCCCACCGCAAGATCCCTCTAACTTAGTTGTAGCCTGGTGATTATCATAAGCAAATTATGGGGGTGGGGAATAACTCTGCAGGTTGGCTTCCAGTGTGTGAAGGCCACAGGCTGTTTCATCTCCTGAGAGTTCCTGACATTTCTTCTCCTTGGATCTAGCCTGCTACCATGCCCTAGGGCGCCCTTTTCTTACATTAGAATTATCTTCTTTTTATTTTGTTCAGCTTCCAATCCTAGGCCCTTTCACCCTGTATGTTTGAACTCTGTTGAAAAAAAGCTTTTCACACATACATGTGTGCATGTACCCCAACACATACACGTGCACACATACCCCAGCATGTATACTCACAGTCCCAAGTTCCTGGATCCCCAAGTCCACTTCCATGGAGCTCTGAAGGCCGAATGTCTATTCCCATCTTCGCATCTTGGCTACTTGACTTACTTGGTTAAATTATGGTAGTTTTCTGCATCTTGGCTTAGAAAGTACAGCCAATAGAAGCGCTGTTTCATAGGATTGTGAGGAAATGCTCAGTCGCTGTTGGTATTACTTTGGTGGGCTGCTTAGGCTTTGCCCGACCTCTGCATGAAAAATCAGTTGGAAGGAGCCCAGCTACTCCCTACCTTTGACCCCTGGTGGCCTTCTTCTAGTGGGAATGAGAGCACAACTGCAGGAGGGGACACACGTGGAGCCGGGGGGAGGAAGGGGAGACACTGCCAAGCCAGCCAGATCAGCCGGATCCACCAAGGCGATCAGCTGGGTCACAGGTGTCGCAGCCATGCTGCCCTCACCTCCTCGCTGTCGTCCCCTGTATCCCGTGGTGTTCACCTCTGGTGGTTTATCAGAATTATCTGTAGAGGTTAAAAAGCAAAGGTTGCCCAGCCCCTACCCCTGAGCTTGTGATTTAACTGTCCTGGGGTGGCATTAGGCATGGGTGTTATTTTAAAACTCTGTAGGTTATTCTAAGAGACATGCAGAACTGGGAAACACCAGCTAAGGAACTTTTGTGTACTGTAGTCACTTTTTAAAATTAGGGGTTTTTTTTGGTGTTTATCACAAGTAAATAACACAGGCATCATTTATGTTCTAAAGTCAAATATGAGGTATTATGTCAGGCTTTCATGCTACTTTCAACTTGCAGATTTCATTTTTTCTTGAGATAATACTTTACAGTAGTACAGACACCATGTTAGGTCAAGGAGAAAGGATAGATTGGGTACAGTCTCTTCTCTTGACAATAAGGAGGAGGAGACATACATAAATAAGTACTGTACAAGCCATAATTTGAAAATTTTTTTAAAATTTGTGAGTATAAAGGCAGGAGAGAGAATCTTCCACCTCAGAAATATTGTGGAAGTCTTTGAGTAGAGATAGAATTAGAGCTACACTTCAACAAGGTATATGATTGTGGATTATAAGACAGAGGAGGTTAGGGAGTAGCCAGAAGGAAAAAATAGGCAAAAGAATCACCATGGAAAAATGATGTACAGCTTCTCTAAACGTTAGGGGTGGTGTGGAAAGAACTGGGAAAGCTACATTGAGGATGATACCAGTCAACTTCGAACATCGTCCTAAGGTGCTTGGATTGTTTCTTTGTAACAATGAAGAATAGTCATGATGTCAGGAAGCAATGGTGATAATCAAACCAGAAGGAAGGAAATCCTGAGCTGAAATGGTGGCAGTCAAAATGGAAGGGAGCAGGGCGTGGTGGTGCATGCCTGTGGTCCCAGCACCCTGTGGGGCTGATCAGGAGGATTGTGAATTGGAGTCAGGCTTAGGTAATTTACAAACTTAATGAGGCCTTGTCTCAAAAATACGAAAAAAGTGTTAGGGACATATCTCAGTATGAAAGTCCTGGGTTCAGTTCTCAATACTGGGAGGTAAGGAAGGAAGGAAGGAGGGAGAGTAGGAAAAGGGGCTGCATGATGCTGAGGACAGTAGGATTGGTGCGTTGGCCAGTGTTCTGCAAAACCAACAGGAAGTTTTTCTTCTCTCTCTCTGTCTCTCCAAATGTGTTTATATATAAATTGTATCTTTATGTATGAAATTTGTCTGCAGCTATTGGGAAATTTTCAATTAGTTGCTGTCACCCGTAGTTCTCTTGCTGTGCTCCTATCCAGCTGCACCTGTACCTGCTCCCCATTCTCTCCCTCCCTCCCCCCCTCCTGGCTCCTCTGACCATTGTTGTACTCGGGTTTTTTTTTGAGACCAATTTTTTAGCTTTTACATGTAAATGAAAAATGTGTGATATTTGTCTTTCTGAGCCTAATTTATTTCACTTAATGTCCTTCAGTTCTATCCATGTTGTTGCAAATGACAAAATCTCATTCTTTTTCTAGCTAAATAATAGTCCATTTTGTATATACACCACATCTTCTTTATTCATTCATCTCTCATTCTTCACGCAGACTGAATCCATATCTTCGTCATAGTGGATGGCTCTGCAATAAATATGTGGATGTGGGTGCAGATGTCTCCTTGACACACTGATTTCTATTGCTTCTGAATGCCATGATTTTAGAAGTGCCATTAAATGTGGGTATCATTCAATATCACTATAAACTATCATCTCAAGAAGCATATAGAAGTATGCAATGACAGCATAAATTCTTTACTTTGGTTTCTGTTGCTGAGCATTTGGATTGCTTCTTAATCCAGGTATGAAGCGACACACTTCTTTGCATAGTTGTCTAGCTTTTCTCAGTGTGTATCTCCAGAAGTCAGCTGTCTAGGTTAGAAGACGTGGTAGCAGATTGAAGAGGCAGCTTTTGAATCTTTAGACCTCTAACTCTAACAGATACTGCTTTTCACTGTTCTAGAGAAAGCATGAAAATCAGAAAGTAAAATGCATGGGGAGACGAGGAGCCAGAAATTGAAACATAAGACACTCTGAAGAAGGGTAGAAGAGAAGTAGGATAAAGCCACAGCAGGGAGGGTGGCTTCTGATACTTGTTCAGAGGTATGCTGTGGCCAAGTATGGTTGCTGCCACTCTCCCACCTACATCACCCTCAGCTTTGATGCCCATCCTCTCCTACTAGTTCCAATTTCAGTCCAGATTTTGAAGAAAAATCTGTCCATTCAGTGGCCAGCCAGTGATGGGCTTCCTTTGAGTCAAAATTGTGTAGCCCTTAGGGTCACAAACTCATACTCTCTCAGCTGAGCCCACGATGCAGGGGAGTATCTCCAAGGAGAGAGGGTTGAGAGGCCAACAAGTTGGCCCATACACCTAAGCTGAGAAATCTTCATGAGCCAAGAGGAAGGAAATGCTCGTTCTGTAGACAGGTTGCTATGTGAAGAGACCAGGATAAAAAGGTATGATAGTAACAATCGGTGACTAGTGACTTGAGTTCCGCAGTTGCTTGTCTGTTCGTTGTAAAGTTAATTTCATACAAATCCCCCTGAATTTCAGGGAACGTGGCGTTTTTCCATGGATGCCTGGGGTGCCTCATTGACGTGCTTTCCTCGTGCCTAACCTGCCACTGAGTGGCCCCGTCATCACAGCCACCATGTCACCCCTGCTTGTGGAATGACATATGCAAAAGACGGCAGGAGGGGAGTTAGGGTTTCACTAATGCAGCCTGTACGAAGCCTCACGGTCCATATTGCCATCATATTTTCTAGGAAACAGGAACTGTCTGAATGAGGAAACTGAGGTGATTCCCTGGAGAGCTGCACATTCAGTGCCAGAGCAGTTCTCAGGATGATGACAGAATGAATAGGTAGAAACAAGATCCAGCTGCTCTGCATCTCTGAAAAGAAAACTCCAGCATCGGCCTCTGCAGACTGGAGTTCATTTCTGTAGCCAGCAGCTTCGATTTCCACTGGGTCCTGCAAATAGCAGGGCAGGCCAAGAGCCATCTCGACGTCCCTTTTAGGCTGACTAGCTGCTCCTCAGACAGCGCATTGCACTCGGCTTCTGAATATTTCACGTTCCAGCTGTTGTCCCCAACAAGCGTGGAAGAGGCAACCTATGCCTGTGCTGTTCTCTGCTGCGGCCCCTCTGACCTCCTCTTCCCTTGTACTCTAGTCTCATGTTTCCAGGACCCTTTCTTCTTCTCTGTCAGTTTTTTTTATTCATTGGTTCATTTTTTCCATTTCAAAAACAACAATATGTAATAAACATCTCCTGAGCTTTGCTCTGGACCTTATAGAGATGAATAAGATACACTTCTTGCCTGACAGGAACTTGCAGGCATTTAATGAAGACAGAGAGGAAGCGATTAGTGCTGTCACTGAGTGAGCCACGAAGGTTGTGCTCGTGGGTGCTGTATGGTCGAGGACCCCAACCCTCTTGGCCACGGGTTGGTACAGGCTTGTGGTTTCAGAAGGACCTGGCTGCCCGTACAGAAGAGCTGCGCAGTAGGTGAGCAGAGGGTGAAAATCCGCCTTCTGTCGGCTTTTCCATTCTAATGCCGATGGTGATTGACAGGAGGCAGAGAAGCTCACCATTTCAAAGCTATCTTCCAACAACCTACTGACTAACAAGTATTCCTCCCGCCCTGCCCCCGTAAGAGAATGATCTTCAACTAAACTGGTTCCTGGTGTCAGAAAGGTTGGGGACCACTGTTGTATTATGGAATCCAGAAAAGGCCTAGTGAATAGGAAAGGCTTCCACTGGTCTTGTACTGATCTACCTAGGGAAGACATCCTAGAGTTTAGCCTTCAGGTACCCAACAGGAGCTAGAGAAATGAAAAGGAACCTTAGAAGAAACAGCAAGAATAGGAAAAAAGGAGGATACATTGTCCTGGAAACCAAGATAAAAGTGTTTTAAGAAGGAAGGATGTTGCTTCAGAACTGACCATTAGCAACTTGTTCTGTCACCGGCAGCCGGAGGACATGTATACTTAGGAGCATTATCTCCTAGGTTCAGGATGTAATGAGGGAAGAGTTGGAGACAGTGAAGCAGAAACAACTGTAAAAGGGAATCTTATCACACAGGGAATGAGCGAAGTCTGCCGTTGAGAGGGAAGTAGAGTAGAGAGGCTTTCTTGTGATCACTTTTTTTTTTTTTTTTTTGTAACACACATCGGTACAGAAACAGAATACACAGCTTGGTTAATTTTCTAAGCTGAAAATACCCAGGTAACCACTGCCAAGGTCAAGAAAAGATGGCTACAAACACTTCAGATCCTCTTTCGCATTCCTGCTTCTAGTCATGGCTTGATCTTTTGACCCTTTCCCTACAATCACTGCCTGGATAATTCCAGGTCCACACCTGCCTGTGTGACCTCCCACTTGAATCTTATCTCAGCTTGGGCTCTCTCAGGAATGACTCTGAGGCAGGACTGAGATGTAATCACCATCCTCACTTCTAACTTCACAGGTTGCTTTTGCCTGTTTTAAACTTTATACAGATGAAATCCTACCAGCAAAAGTGAAAGAGATTGGCTTTACTTAGCCTGCTCAGTATAACATTTATCCAGATTATTTTATGGAGTTTAAATATTCGTGCTCACTGCTATAATAAGGGTATATGCCACAATTAGGTGGTTGTTTTATTTTACCCATCCTACTGCTGATGACGTGATAGCTTCCAGTTTGGGTCTATGATGAATAATGCTGTTATCTTCACCTGATTTGTAAAAATAAGTAAATAGCATAAATGCCTACTGATGGAGATTATCTAGTTGAAAGGGAAAATTAATGATGCATAGGAAAGGAATTTTGGAGGATTGTTCTCAAGTGAGTAAATGGAGCGAAGTAGGCCTTGAATAAAAGCAAGAACCATTTGCCCAATGAAACAAGAAGGAAGAAGTTTCTGAGCAGTGTCAGATATGCTGAAAGATGTGGCGGGAGGAACTGAGGAAATTCTTCTCTACTCATTCTTTACTCCAAGCTGGCAGTAAGGTCCTCAACTTGAGTAAGGAGGAGAAGAAGGCTGAGAGAGTTGACAAGAGACATGAAGACATGAAGAGCCATCTAAAATGTAGGGGGTTTACTGAACTAGAAATAAAAGATGGCTGCTAGGAGCATGGAAGTTCTTCCTGAGGTTGAGGACCCTACATGCAGAGTGTGACCATCCTCAGTGTCAGCTGCACGGAGGCAGGAAGCTGGTATTTGGACCTAGATTTGAGCAGAGTTTGGGGTTAGATGAGTGAGGCTAACCATATGAGAGGACATGGTAATGGAGGGAGCACACAAAACTGGGATGACCGTCTATAGTAAGTGACACCAGCTGCCCCACCACTCAACCCAGAAGCCTGGGCCTCTTCCTCCCCAACCCTACCCTCCCACAGCTAAATGCCAAGTCCTGTTGATTTTACTTCCTAAACATCACGTTCTTTTTTGTTGGATGAAACTACTGTAATTGATATTTCTTCCTCTCCTCTTATGTGACTCCTCCCATTGCAGGCAGAAGCGATCTTTTAGAAAATGCAAGTCTGATCATTTAGCTCTGCTTACAGCCTTCCAGTGGTTTCTTACCACTCACAATGTGAAGTGCGGAATCTAACTTACAAGATTCCCGGCCCTGGACAACTTCAGCCTCATCTTGGCTTATCCTTTCCTTTCTTTCCATTCTTTCATGGTAGTGGCCTCCCAAGGAGGGTGCATATACCCCAAGGGTGTGGCAGGATGATTCACTGGGACAAGGGAAAAATCACTAGAACTTCCATTTATATTTATTTGTGGTTATGTTTTTTTTTAATTTCTGTGATATGCATATTAAAATGTACACATTGGTAATAAGTGAATATAATTTATCAATATATATTAAAGTAGTGCTCAAATGTCTTATTGATAAAAGAAGCCAACCAGAAAAACTTGTAGACAGTTACCCTCATGAGTCAGAGTGATTCCTGCCTTAAGATCTTCCCTCCAGCCTTTCTCTGCTTTTAGAATCCCTCCCTGTTGCTCCTACCTGACTTTCCTCAAGCTGATTCTTAATCAAGTTATAAGGAAAGTGTTACACATTTTCTGACCCTCAGATTAGGGGTATATTGCCCAGTTTTGTGTGCCCCTCACACCAGCACTTGCCTCAAGCCCACTATGCCAGACATCTTTCCTCCAACCCTCCAGATCCATTCTCCACTCTTCTTCCTGCTTTCTGACCCAGGCTACATCATCTTCTTAGTCCTCTGGGATTCAGTTGACTTTAATCTCTAAGGAGACTTTGTGGAGAGTTAGTGGAAGGAGGTCCTAATCTCTGTTCCCCTATCCCCCTGTTGTGAGGGCAACTCAGGCCAGCTGCATATCTAGAAAGAATGTCCCAGCTCATCTGAAGACAGCTTTCCCTGTCCAGCACTCCTTGCTAGGTTCTAATGTCTGTTCCTGCCCCTTGTCTACCTAGTCTTGTGACATGTTTTGCTTGGCTTAATCTAGGTTTTAAAATTGCTAGCACTTAAGAAATGAAAGCTTTTGCATAAATTGCAAATGCCTGGATTCTCTTAAAAAGTAAAAACCAGACCAGGTGCAGTATGGCAGGCCCCTAATCCCCGTACTTTGAGAGGGTAAGGCAGGGACAGCACAAACTGGAGCCCGGGCTGGGTAGCTTAGTGACTTAGGAAGACTGTGTCTCAAAAATCAAAAATAAAGATGGGCTGGGGATGTAGTTCAGTTTGAAGGCTCTGGGATCAATTCCCAGGATGAGGGAAAAAGAAGAATCAGGCCGGGCGCAGTGTTGCAGGCCTGTACTTGGTAATTTCAGCATTTGGAAGGTTGAGGTAGAAGGATCAAGAGTCCCACCTGGGAAATTTCATAATACCTGGTCTCAAAAAGTAACTGAATAAAAAGAGAAATTGAAAAATACAAAAAAGGAAGGACTTAAGAAAAGAGTTCAGCATGAAGGTCTTGGGTTCAATAAGTAAAAAAGAAAACTTGACCCTATCACATCTGCATTCCCTATAGTCGTCGTCAATAGTGGCCATTGTCTGGAGTTGGGTAGTAGTTGCCTCTTCATATTGGGGTAGGCACACCGCAAGATTTCACAGTCCTCACTGGCTCCCTACTGATTATAATAAACCTGCTTTACTATTGCCACCTGGCTTCTAGGACATTTGGGTTGCAAGTCCTTGTTTAAGGAATGTAGGTGGAATATAGGCTTCTCCTTCGATGTGGAGAGGTCACCTCTCAGGTCTCTTTCCTCCCACTCTCTCCCCTGCCACCACCAAGAGGTCCTGTGTGGATCGGGATAGCCACTTCTTACCGCTGCCCAGCCCCGGCCACACGTCTCTCCCACCATTCAACTGTTCCTTTATGGAGGGAGTCAGGTTGTAACTTTCCCTGGAAACCTTAGGTTTTCACATTGCTGTAAAGATAAAAGTAACATTTCCTAAAACAGCCTTCAAGTCTCCGGCTGCAGGTTGACTTGGGGCCTCTCTTCGTCACCATGGGTCTCCAGCATAGCAGGCCTCTCTCAGGTCCTCTCATCCAGGGTGGCAAAAACACCGTTTTCACAGGTTTCTCCTCTAACCTTCGGCTACAACTTAAACATTCTTATTCAAGGAGGCCTTTCCACTTTTTATCTGTCCTTCTTAATATCTACCACGTGTATTGTGAGGGTGTTTTTTTTTTCTTCAAAGTCTTCCTGTCTCGGTGGACTGTCAGACCAGTCTTCCTCACAGCCAGGTACTTGGTAAGTGCTCAATGAACATGCATTGAATGAGTAGACTTGGAGGCTTAGTGTTTCATGGAACAGCAATTTCTACCACTGAGCAGCAATTTGGAATGTCAGAAGTGTTAAGATTTCTTCTGTGGTTATACATGTGTGACATAAGGCCTGGCCGTAATGGGATTTCACACAAGGAAGGTGGCTGAGGTACCCTCAACGTGGAATCTGAGGAGGAACTCACTCCCACAACACTCCCCTGCCTCACTGTAGCCTGGCCTGGGAGGGAAGGCTTTGCTAAGAGCCGAGGAAATGAAAAAAGCCAACCGCATCAGACATCCCTAAGTTCTGCCTGTTTCCATTGCATTCCAGAAGCCCAGGTGAACCTTCTTCTTCTTCTTTTCTTTTTTCTTTTGGGTGATGCTAAAAATTATTGACTCCAGGACCTCCCACTGGTAGGCAGGTGCTCTACCACGGAGCCACAGCCCTAGTCCAGCTTTCTTGAGTTTACCTATAACTCTCCCTTTTGAACCAGTGCCACCTATTTTTACACCAATAACCACTGTGCCAAAGTTACTCAAAACAGTTGTTTTGTAAGTAGGTCAAACAGATACTTTGTAATCCTATTCTCTTCAGTTCCTGATAAGTATGACCTAGTTTGAGACCCCCCAAAAAATGTTTTGTTATGAAGTCAAGATCCATTCGTTTTCCAACAGTGACCATTTTCATTATATAATGAATCCATGTTTATTATGGAAAAATTAAAAATATCGGTAAGCAAAACTAAATTTAAAGGAAAACAACTTATGATCCTCTAGTAAAAAATAAGTCTTCTAAACAAGTTAATAAGTATCCTTCCAGATATTTTCTATGCAAATATATATGTGTATTTTTCCTCACTTTTATGTTTAACACCTTTTCACATCAATAAATAAGGATCACAATAGTTTGGGTGGATACTTATGTTGATCTCAATGTCACAAGGTCTTCTTGCACATTCTTCTTGGCACACGTGGCAGATCATTTCTTTAAGATTAATTGCTCAAAGTATAAAGCCTCCGTCAAAGTGTATGGCCATCTTTAAGGATTTCATTGCACAATACCAAACTCCAATCCAGTCATTGTATCCAGTAGTCCTCCCACCAGCAGTGAAATGCCATGCTAATTTCCTCATGCCTTCATCAGAACTCTGTAACCCTGTGTGCCTTATGTGCCAGGCACTGATAAAGTCAAATAAAACAATACATGAAGTGGAGTGGCAACGCGGAGTCAACATTTATAGGCCAGTGCGCTGATATTACAGAATATGGAGTTCTAAATGCTCAGAATTTGAATGACACGATTATCCTACAACAGTTGTCATAGGAGACTTTCTGGAACAGGTTCAGAGGCTAACCTTGACTACTTAATCCCTCTGGAATTAACTGAAGAAGAGGCAGAGAAGGATTGATAAAAAGCATGACCTGAGTAGAGGAAAGGCCTCAGGTATGAATGTCTTTTGTTTTAGGAAAAGACAGACGGTTCCATAATGGTTGGATTAAGGAAGGTATGGGAAACTGGGAACAGTAGACAGGAATTATGCGCAATGAAGTGAAGGAGAGAGGCCAGGTCTAATCAAGAAGGATTCTCTGAGCTGAACAAAGATGCTTTGACTTTGTCAGGAAAACCAAATAATGGTAACAACTGGAAACACCTGGGGAGGCAGAAGTGGGCACCAAAACCTAAAACCTGTCCAAGGGAGACCACATGGATCCAAGGAGGACACTGATACAAAATTTGAGGATTGCTTTGTCATTCCCATTGGTGACCCCTGTGGACTTGGGAGGTAACAAACCAACTCTTTGGGTAGTAAAATAAAGGATCATATCCAGGACCCTTCCAGTGCTAAATGCATATAAACTCCAGTACATCCTTTGACTCTTTTTTTCTTTTCTTCCAGAAAAAGTTGCCATTAAGATCCTTGACAAGACCAAGTTAGACCAGAAAACCCAAAGGCTACTATCCCGTGAAATCTCCAGCATGGAAAAGCTGCACCATCCCAATATCATCCGCCTTTACGAAGTTGTGGAGACCCTCTCGAAGCTCCACCTGGTGATGGAGTATGCGGGGGGCGGGGAGCTCTTCGGGAAGATTAACACCGAGGGGAAGCTCTCCGAGCCCGAAAGCAAGCTCGTCTTCTCCCAGATCCTGTCGGCTGTGAAGCACATGGTGAGCAGCGGGCGAGAGTGAATCTCGCAGCCAGTCCGCCCCTGTGGGGTTTCGTTTGCTTAGAAAAGCACCCCACTAGGCTTTAGCTCTGTGGGGAAGACGGGAGACCTTTCTGTTGTCGGAAGGCTGGCTGGGATCACGCTCCTTGCCTCCGAAGGGACAGCCAAGCGTCCGCAGTTGCAAGGCCACTCAGAGCTGCCAGCTGGGCGCCATCCACTCACTGACCCACTCTTCCTCCATCTTCCCCCCCCCCCCCGGTGTCCTGACCTTGAACTGACCCTATGTAAGATGCTCTTTTTGCTCTTATGTGTTAAATTTTATTTCATTTCATTTTATTGAGACAAAGTCTCACTCTGTAGTCCAAGCTGGTCCTAAATTCACTGTATAGTCCAAGCTGGCCTCCCGCTCAGCAATCCTCCCGCCTCGGTCTCCCGAGTGCTGGGATTCCAGGTGTGTACCACCGTGCCTGGCTAATATCTATGCGGTGCTGGGGGAATCACACCCAGGGCCTTGCACGTCCTAGGCAGGTGGCCTTCTGTGCCCTCTCTGTTGTCGGCCATGTTGCTGTTCACATAAGAGACAGTTGATTTTCATTTGCAGTCAGTAATCTTCTGGGAGAACACAAGAGACTGTAGTAACGGAGGGTGCAGATGTGAGTCCTCCGACGCTGTACACCCAGCTGTTTCTCTAGCAGTTTGGTCTCTGAAAAGAGGAAGTGGGCTGGAGGAACAGCACAGCAGTTAAAGCACTTGTCTACCAGGTGCTAAGAGCCTGAGTTCTATTCCTGAACACCACATAAACTAGGGGTGCTGGTGCATGCCTAGTAATCCCAGCCCTCAGGAGGCTGAGATGAAAAGAGGAAGTATAAATTGTAGATATAGATTCAAGTTTTTGTCAGAGTTTACTTACTTTCCAGGAGCGCGTTGAGTACTGTTGATACAACGTCATTTACAGTTGTCAAAACAACCTTATGAAGTAGTTCCTGATCCATTTTACAAAGGAGAATGTTGTTCATGTGTCACAGCTGATATGGTTGAACCTAAAATTGACCAAATTGTCAGACTCCAAACCCTGAATTCTTACCCCAGGAGTCTCATTAGGAAAAGTGGCATTCAATCATTTCCAAGGAGCCTCGGAAACAGAACAGGTCAAGGGTTTTGAGAAGAGAGCGTGTCTACATCCAGAGGGCAGTGGAAGGAGGGAGCATACACCCACACTGTGGGGCCTGTTGCTAGAACCTTGCCACGTGCAGCCTTCTCTCTTATGAATTATGTAAAGTAAAGAAATTCCAGCACTCTAGGAGGCTGAGGCAGGAGGATCACAAGTTTAAACAAACTTGGGCAACTCAGTGACTTAGTGAGACCCTCTCTCAAAAATCAAAAATAAAAATGGGCTAGGGATTCACCTCAGTGTCAAGGCCTGGACTCAATCCCAGGACCACAATAAAGGAACCCACCCAAAGGAGAATGGCTAGGAGGTTAGAGGTGAGCTCCAAGGCTCCCTCTTTTTTGTTACTAGTTGAAAGATCAGAAAAATAAAAAACAGTAAAAATTTGGAAAACTAAAGATTACTGTCTTGCTGTGTAGTTTTGTAAGACCCGGGTCTTAATCTGGCACTAGTTTCTGAGTCCGGGAGTGTGGAACAGATTCCAGACCTCACTCTACACAAAAACTAACCCTTTTGTCTATGAGGGGTGTGAGCTTCACATTGCACTAAGAGGGGTTCTGACAGAGTTTGCTAACATGATTTCAGTTGATCTCTGTTGAATCACGGCTATTACACTGTTTCAGAACAACTGATACATAATTTATTTTGATATTTTACTCTGAGACTGATACACCCCTCCCGCATTTTCTTCCACAGCATGAAAACCAAATTATTCACAGGGATCTGAAAGCAGAGAATGTATTTTATACCAGTAGCACTTGTGTGAAGGTGGGTGATTTCGGATTCAGCACAGTAAGTAAAAAGGGTGAAATGCTGAACACCTTCTGTGGGTCCCCTCCCTATGCTGCACCTGAACTTTTCCGAGATGAGCACTACGTTGGTGTGTACGTGGACATCTGGGCCCTGGGGGTGCTTCTGTACTTCATGGTGACTGGCACAATGCCGTTTCGGGCAGAGACTGTGGCCAAACTGAAGAAGAGCATCTTGGAGGGCACCTACAGCGTGCCTCCACACGTGTCGGAGCCCTGCCACCGGCTCATCCGGGCAGTCCTTCGGCCCGTCCCCACGGAGAGGTACGGGATCAACCACATTATGAACAATGAGTGGATGCAAGGGGTGCCATGCCCCATCCCCCTGGAGCCCTTCCAGCTGGACCCCAAACACCTGTCGGAAAGGAGTACCCTCAAAGAGGAAGAAACCGAGGTGAAAAGCACTTTAGAGCACTTGGGTATTACAGAAGACCACATTCGAAATAACCAAGGGAGAGATGCTCGAAGCGCGATCACGGGCGTCTACAGAATCATTCTACATAGAGTGCAGAGGAAGAAGGCGCTGGAGAGCGTCCCCATAGTGATACTTCCAGACCCCAAGGAGAGAGACCTGAAGAAAGGGCCCCGCGTCTACAGAGGCATAAGACACACATCCAAATTCTGTTCCATTTTATAAATTTTATCAGACTGCTGATAATTAGCCATGGTCATTGTTGCTACTTTTAAATTTTTTCATGGACAACTTGAGTAAAAACATTTTTGTAATTTTAAAATAAATTTAAATTTGAGATATGCATCCTTCCCCCTGAAAAGTCTATTACCTGACACTCTGGCTTGGTTTGGGATCCCCCCTCATCTGAACTCCAGCATTCATTATTTAAGCAAGAAATATTTCTTCAGTGCCCACTATGTGTCAGATACTTTTTAGGTGCTAAGGAAAGAGCAAGAAATAAGGCAGGCCCTGGTAGTCTAACACAGGGCAGAGGCATTAACAGCAATGCATATACATATATGTATGTACTAAAATGATATTCATATATGTATTTACATCCTGTATGAAGATAGCATGTATTTTGGATATATGTTCAGAACATTCTAGTACAAGGTGTGTGTGTTAATTCAAATGGGATGACCTGCTACTTTGAATTAGCTCTTTAAGGAAGGCCCCTTTGTGCAGAAGAGAGTGTGAGCACTAAGGAAAAGCAGGAGGGACTTTTGAAAAATGTCAAGAGCATCCCAGGGAGCTAGGGGTTTTAGAATGTGTGTCCCCAAATCAGAGCCTGAGGCAGAGGCTTCCAGGCCGAGCAGTTTATTAAGGAAGTGTTCCCAGACAGTATGAGTGAGGGCCAGGGGACACAGTGACAGCCAAGCACGTTACCTAGTTGGCCAGGGGGGGCAGGTGACTGAGGTTCAGTTCTCGAGTCCCCATATCTTCCTGCGGTATCAAAGGGGACAGCATTTTTTCCACCACCTCTTTCTATTGGCCAAGAGTGACCCACAGTGTCACCTGCCCCAGATGATGATGTGAGCCAAGTGCTTTGCCCATGCCTCCCATGGCTTTGTGTCAGAGACACCTTGAGGCAGGAAAGAGGTACATGGCCCTGGCCCAAGACAAGGGGCAGCCAGATAGGCCCTGCCTGGAGTTGTCCAAACTTGCATGGAAGCAGTCACCCCACCAGTGGTGGGAGGAAGGATGGGGGAGGACCTGAAGTGGCACACAGATGCTGCCTGACATGGTACGTCCCTAACCCATGCTCCACTCCCTCTGTTAAATGAGCTCCTCGAAGGAGGTAGAGCCTGGAAAACTTCAGGCAGTAGGTGAGGAAAAGGAGCCATGGCATAGAAGGCTTAGCACATGAAACCATCTGAGGGACCCGTTAAATCACAGACCATGGTGCCCTGACCCTACAGTTTTCATTTAGTGCATCTAGTCATGGGAGGGGGAGGGAGAGGGAGAGAGAGAGAGAGAGAGAGAGAGAGAGAGAGAAAGAGAGAGAGAGTGTGTGTGTGTGTGTGTGTGTGTGTAAGATCCATTTTAATTGGATCTCATTTTCTAATTGAACTCACTCTTTGGTAATGAGTTCCTTGGTAATGCTGATGCTCCCCATCATGGACCAGGCTTTGAGGCTCACTGAGCTTTGGTCATTACTACAGCTGATCTTGAGGCTGTAATTTGCCTCCACCATCACTGACTAATTATACGTTTCCCTCACCTTTGGTCAGCGTTTTGGTCGATGCAGACTGAATAGCACGAGCCAGAATTTCATCATCAAAAGATCTGAGCCTTTATCTGCCTTGTCTCTGTCAGGCCATAATTGCTACCGTTGCTGGCTCACTATCACCATGAGGCCCCAAAGTGACATACCAGAATATCTCTTGGGTTCCAGATTTATTCCTCTTCAGCTTATGATTATCAGGGTTAACAGTGTCTCCACCCCCAGCATAATACCTTCTTTCTTCACCTGCTGGTCCACTGGCATAGAGAACGCAGAGTGACCATGTGATATTGTAGATTCTAGTGCACTAGAACTCTTACTGGGCCCCCTGGCAGAAGCATCCCCCTGCTCCTTAAAACCCAAACCTCTACTCGAGCCTAGGTTGTAGGAAGGAATAGTACAAAACCTTCAAATAATTCACTGATGTTACAACAGGATGGTCAATCCTACTTCCACCCACTGATTCCCAGACCCGTGTGTTTTAACAGTTGGAGACATTTACGAGCATTATTAAAGCATGTACACTGCACCTTGGAGAAAAGCAGCCAACCCTGAAGGTCACTGCCTCGTATCTGTGCCTTAGCGGAGCCATTCCATTGTTCTGATACTGAGCTATGATAAGATGAGGGATTCTGTAGTCTCGTGACTATTGTCCTACTTCATTTGTCAAGAAAAAAAGTGGTCCTTGAGGTAAGGTTATGTGAGATATTCTCACAACAAATCAAGTATTCTGTAGAACGTAGTCTGGCTCTGCTGGAGCATAAATTGTAAGCAGGAAAAGCACCTAATACTCTGAGTTGACATCCATTTCAATGAGGATGAATCACTGCTGTGCCCATGTGAATTTATGACTCCATGGGTCTGGTAATGCTCAGATTGTGTTTGTGTGGTTCCTAGGTACCCCATAATCAGATATTTAGTCTTTACTGGGGATCAATAGCCAACCAGGAACCTAAGCAGTTCTTTGTTGCAAAAGGTATGGTCTTTGTCTAAGATTTCACAGGGCTCTGCAGTAAACTTCTAACCTTATCACGGACTCCATGCAGTATTAACAGCCATGCACCTGGTCTGGGTGGCTCCTCAGTTTATACTAAAGCCCAAAACTACTGTGATCTTTCTTTTGTGAAATCCACTTGAAAATAACAGCCCGGATAAAAGGCTTGGGAGAGTATGCCAAGTACAATGTGTATGCTTCCAAAATCCAGTGAGATCTACTAAACTTGTCTCCATTACAATCAGCACTACTATCTTGTATTCAGCACTATCTTAGGACTGAAGGGTGAGAAATGCCAAAAAAAAAAAAAATCCTTTACTGTAGAAGAAATATCTAAATACAAACCAGCTCACTGGTTCTCCAGGTGTTCCATTAACATGACACAGCACTAATGGAGTTCGTCCGCCATGCTGTGGTGCATGTAAGTCTGACCCAGGGCATCTGGAGTACTTGCCTTTTCCTGATAGCTAAATTCACCTCTCGTCTTTCCTATTACGCAAAATGCATTTAGTCTAAGAGCAGTCAAATCTTCAGTTCCAGCACTGCTAAAAAGTCCAAGTGCCAAGTCTGAGAGACTTAAGAGAATCAGCAACTTTCCACTGTTGGTCAAGAGTGCCCCCCACAGGCAGCCAGCTCCCCCGTACTTCTGTGTTGTGAAAGTGAGTACTGAGTGAGTTCTGACTTTGCCATTTTGGTGAGGCTAACATGAAAGGCATGTAGCAAGAATCTAGACAGGTGCGAGCCCATTCTAAAACCGTAATCAGACATCACAGAATTAGTGGCCACCAGCAGCAGCTGGAGTAGAAGGTAAGGGAATGGGGGAGGTGTCGCCAAGTCCCAGGTTTCCAATGCAAACATCTAAGTTTCTGAGGCTGGAAGAAAGTTGGCATGTTGAGGAATGGGAGTGAATGAAGACGCATGAAGTCTTTGTGCAGGTGTATCAAATTGAAGTAGGGAGGGATAAAATTCCATAGGAATTTAGCAAGCCTGAATAAGGAATTTGACACATGAGTGAAAAATGCTTACTACTGATTAGGACGGTTCAGGAAATGCATTTTATCAGTACAAATGGATATCCTGCTTTAAAAAGGATAATGATTTGTATTCGTAATTATCAGCATCAAATTACTGCCTTTATAGAAACAATTTGGGGGGAGAAAAAAAAAACAGAGGTCAGCTATTTTTCCCTACTACCAAGAAAAAAAGGAAAAGGAACCTGTAACTTAAGAGTGGTTCCTAGAACATGTGAAGGGTTCACTTCTATGTCAACATACTTCTAAAAGAGTCTGCTATGCGTGTTTGCTGTATGCAACTTCCACTTCAAGTGATTCCAAATAGCAGGCAAGAAATGAACTATCTCAACTAAGTCATGAGTCATGGGAGAACCAAGAGTAACTGACACCCATCTCAAACACTGATTAGTGTTCATAAAATTAAAAGCCAGAGTGCATAAATAATACAAATTTCTTGGGACAGGGTGGATAGAACTCTTAAAGCCCTATTAAGATTTAAGAAGTTGCAGAAGGGGCTAGACATGACTGGTCTCTAATTGACCCTGAGGACACAGCCCAGAAATAAAACAAATTACTATGTACTGGATCCAGACGGAACATGGCAGTAATAAACTGTGAGCTGATAAATATTAGAAAATAATTTCATTGAATTTATAGACTCTGAAAAGTTGATAGGGTTCTTTGGTTATCTAATCCGATACTACTGTCAATGCAAGAATTCTCTCTAAAACCCCTGGCATCACTGGTACCATGAAGCTTTTAGGCTGGAGGTTCTCATTGGTATTAGGCAGTACTACATTGGCTATACATTTTGTTTTTCTCTAAAGGTTTGCCAACCTTTAGTCTTATAATTTTTTGTTTTAACATTCACTGTGTAAGTATATATAATGAAGTTTCATACTACAACCAATTTGGAAATTAATCTTTCTTTAAACTATAAGAGTTTCAATGAGTAAATTATCAGGGCTGGGGGCATAGCTCAGCAGTGAAAGCACTTGCCTAGCAAACTCAAGGCTCTGGGTTTAATCCTTGAGGACCATGTAAGCTGGGTATGGTGGCACACACCTGTAATCGCAGCACTCAGGTGGCTGATGCAGGAGGATTGCTGCCTGTTCAAGGCCAGCCTGGGCTATGTAGCAAGTTCAGGACTAGCCAGGCCTGTAGAGCGAGGCCCTGCCTCAAAAAAGATAATTATTAATATAAATTCTTCCATACTAGACAAAAGATTTCATAAAGACAAGATCAGATCCTTGATGCATCTTTTTAATCCTGACATAGAGACTGCCTTGCTTACATCAGGCTTTCAAATGTTTTGGTAAGTGAAGGAAATGAAAAAAATACCCGATAGCTTATTAACTGATTTCTGGCCTAAATAGTGGTTCAGAAAGGAAAAAAGAACACTCAAGTATATGAAATTATTTCTCTAAAACTTTATTTCAAAGTTATTCACCTCACCATTAATAAAGTGTATGGTTAGTGCTCTATGCCAATTAACCAGTCTCATCCATTGCCGGCAATGGACTGTGCGAAAACCCATTTCCAGGTACCCAAGCATTAAATTCCTCTTTTCAAAACATAGCCAAACCCCCAATATTTGCAAAAGTATTACATGCACCATTTTCCCGCCATTCTTCTTACATTATTAATGTACATCCGTGGATGTTAAAATGAAGTCATTTTAATGAATTATGACTGTACAAATAAAAATACTACCAGTTAATATTAGACAAGCACTATCTTACAAACACTACATATTACCATGTAATCTGAAACATTGTATTTCTTAATTGTGAATTTTTATTGTAGGTAACTGAAACATCACAGAATTTAACAGCAAATAAAGTTTAAAAAATTTAGTTCTGTACATTAGTTTCCAACTATCTCTATTTTACAATCTATAAGGCTCATGTCATAGTTCAGCACCAAAAAACATCTATAAAACTTTCTAACCAATCTTTTTATTCATTCCATGTGATAGATTTTTTTTAAAGGTTGAAAGTCTAAGAAAAGGCTTTATAAATCCTACTTCCAGACCTTGAAATGGAATATTCTTTTTGGCTAGTTAGACAATATAAAAACTTGGGTTGTTGTTTATTTTTAACAGATACACATACAAAAACACAAAAACAGAACACATGCACAAAACAATGGAAAAGAACTCTTACACCATGAATTTAAGTTGTCAGCCTATAAATTAAATTTATAACACTGAACATAATTAACCTAATAATGCCCTGACCCTTTTTCCTTTCCACTTTAAATTTTTAAAAGCTCATAAGTGTTTCCTTTAAAATAAGGTGCAAGGAAGGATTTCAACAACCTTCCTCACCCACACCTCCAGTAACGTCTCAAGGTGGTTAAACGTGATTACCCACCATGGACTGATTAGTAGCACTCAATTCCTACAGCTACATCCATAATTTTCAAATGAACCATGTTTCTGTGTGGAAGCCTGCTCAATGCTAGCGTCTCTCTGTTCAGAGGTCATCATAATAATGTTTGTCATTGCTGGCCTAGACGTCAGATGTCATTTATTGTCCTCTTTAATGCCTCTTTAGGATGTGTAAATTTTAGAAAAAGAGTGTTTGTCACAATATTTTCAAACAAGGTTTGTGCATTCCACATTTTAAGACCATAGTTCCCAAGCTAGAAAAGTTTTTCAAAAACCACAGGTACTTTCGGTAATCTTGTTTGTTCAAAGTATAAAATTCTTACATCATTAAAAAAATTTTTTTAAATTGGATACTAGTGTCACTACTTTCATCTGCCAGAAGTGCACAATTCATACCATGTTTAAAAACTAAACTTCATGCATATAAATGACCAAAGAGGTATAAATTTTTAGAGCCCTTAACATCATTCGAGCACATGTAGCATTGGCTAAACCACAGTAAGAAGCATGTTAACAAGTTAAGCAAAGAGACTTTTCCAGAACACAATAATTGTCTAGGCTCCATGTCAGTCACACAAAAATTTAAGCAACATGTAATATTTTAAAATTGTCCCCAGACATCCCATTCTTCCAAGCATTCCCACAACCCTGACCCCATCCCACTCTGAAGTCTTGCCCCTTACACAGGATCTCAGTGCTCCCCATTACTAATGACAGCTGCTTCAGGTTCTGTTGCTGTCGCAGGAAGTCTTGGCACTTTCTTAGCAGGGCTTGGAATATGCTAAAATGAAAAGACAACTGTCAATGGCTCTTATTTTTTTCTTCCCAAGAACCATAGCACTAACAAAAGGTGCCATAGAGAAAATAATAAAGAATGACTTTGAGAGGTTCACACTAAATACATATTCTATACTGCTTCCCACAAAGGAACCGAATATTCACTCTTTGATGGTGAATTGACACTAATACAATTATCCACATAGCAAGAGAAAGGAAGGATACACAGTATTTTAATTACTATATCTTATATTTGCAACTCAAACACAGGTAGTTTTATCTGCTACTTAACTGGCATAAGAGCAAGAGGCAGGACCGTGTACTTACCAAACCTGTGATAAGCATATAAAAACAACTTCAAGGTTGTAGTCTTTGGTTTAAAACCTGGCTTTACCATTCACTAGTTGTGATTGTGGGCTGGCAATTTAATTTTTTTAGGCCTCATCTTCAACATAAGAAAAATATCATTTATAAACCTCAAGGAATGAGAATATGTAAGAAAAACACCTAGTACTTAATAGAAATTTAAGTCAAAGCTATTGTTACTTCCTGACAACTTCCGAAAACTGGGAAGTGACAGGCTAATCACTCTACCCCCTACGTCATCTTTTATCAAGATATGTATCACAGAGTAGCCTTGGTATAGACTGGTATAGTTATACCAGTCTTTCTTATGTTAATAAAATCTAATAATTAGCACTACTTTGTATAAGTGGAAATGACACCGTATATAACCCCAGAGTCCTTGCTTTGAATTACTTTGCCTTACTGATATTCCTTTAAATTGTAAATCTCAGTTATGGACCCTGTGCCCTGAGATCTAAGAATTAAAAATTTCTTAGCCTTTCAAAGAAGAGAACTAACACAATGAGCTTCACTGACCTCAGCCGCTGTGCTCGAGTGCACAAGTGCTACTCCTTCACGCAAACTGTCGCTTGGAGTGGGGCGTCGGGCGTAAGTTCTTCTGTGTTTTTCATCCACTCTAACTAGGTACCATGTTCCCTCAAAGAGTGAATCTATCGAACACTGGGGAATATAGTTGGCTATAGGGAAGGCAAAGGATATTAAAAATTAGATATAACATACCACTTGTGTGGTAATAAAGAAATTCCATATTTCCCTACAATTTTCACTGATAACCAGATCAGCACTAGAGAGCTGGTATCTTTAGCTGCGATAGCCCTCCATAGGTTTTTATTTAAATATGATCGAATATTTTACCCAAATGATGAGTGTCTTCTCTGAGCTTCATGCCTTCAGCAAAGACATCAGGTGCCACAGAAACTCTTGAGTCAAGCCTTGATTTAAGATCACATAAACTTGCCGTTATTTTGTCAAGAGCAGACCCTGAAATAGTAAATGATTTCAACATTAAGCATTAAAACTAGCACGTCGCAAAGAAGCCTGAGTTAAATGTCACCAAATGAAAATAATTTCATTTCTTTTAGAACTAGTTAAAAAACAAGATAGTGTCTATTTGACACAGCTTTCTCTGAAAAAGCTACAAGAGATGGTAAGAAATAAATGGGATTTAAAACTAACTTTTCTGAAGTCAATCCATTTTAAACAATGCCAAGTTTTCATCCATTTTTCTTTAATGTGTTTCCTCCTTCCAGCTCAAGGAAGGCATAAAAAATTCCAAGTATAGCCAAGATTGTACGTCTATAAAAACTTGTCTATCCTTTACCTAAGTAAGGCAAATTCTTAGGGTAGAGAAAAACAATTTGGCTCTGTTGAAAGAACTAAGGAAGATAAAAATGTTGTAATCATCTATGGGACGGAGAAGTGTTCATTTGAGAAGTCTGTTGAGCCAACCTCAGCACGTAAGTTCTTAATACATCTTTCTCAAGAGACTCGCCACTTACCTGGTGTGGCATCTTGTGTAACTTTAAGAGAATACAGGGTAGCAGCCAAACCAGAACCGTAAGAGAACACTCCAATCCTCTTTCCTGCCAACTGTTGTGGTGAATACCTGTGTACGTGGAAAACACTGTTAAGAAATTTAACTGATCTAAACCTACAATGTGTGGGAAATCATAAAGAAGGAATCAAAATCATACTACAGGTCAAAGTGGGAATCTAGTTGATGTTCTTAAGGATCTACCTTAATGTTTTAATATTATAGTGAAAAATCTAACAGAAGTTTAGTATTACAATGAGTAGACTGAAAACAAAAGTTAATTAACTTTTTGGGAATGGTAGAGCTTATAAAGTTATACCACAGGTAAGTTACTCTGTCAATCAATGACTTATAGTTCATCTATAGGTCTAAAATAAAATGATGAAAACCGAAGCCAGCAAAACTGGAATGAAATTAGCAAATACTTCAGGAAGAACCAGAGCCTCAACCCATCTGCCCTTCAAGTCAATAAACAACTGCATGCTAGAAAGCCTAAAGATAAAATGTGATTCTGTGAGCTACCAACATGCTCGATAGCAGATTTGTTCTTAGAAATCTATCACCAACAGAAAAGGGGAGGGAAACAGGTAAAATTTATACTTACTGAGCTAGAACAGAAGCAAGGGAACCATATACTGAAGATGTATACATATTTCCATTTTGATTAGACACAAGTAAAGATGCTTTTGTTTTCTGATTAAAGAGTTCAGAACTGGCCTTCATGAATGCCTTTTCCACATCTCTATCAAAGTAAGTATCTTCTAATTTAACATCTCTGAAAGAGTTAATATTAAAGGGCTAATTGTACAGTGTTCAAAGACCATATTTTTATTAACACTCAAATGTTTATATTTATGATTTTTTTCCACTAAAAAAGTCAAGCAGCAGCATCCTAACTGTAATAGAAGATTATTTAACCATAGTACATATATGGTTCTATTTCTCTAAGTTTTTAAATAATTAAGTAAAGACAACCTGATACTAATGGGTTAACAGACTCCTTAAGGCTTTATTGTCAAACACACTATAACAGCATTTTGCGTCATGTCCATTCCGTGGGAAAAGTAATGATTTTACAGGAGCTAAGTCCTTGAAAGTCCAGTAGAATTTTATCACATGGAGAAGGAACACAGATGGGAGAAACTGAATGAGTTTAACATATACAGCATGTTAGGGAGCCTAAAAATTGAGGGAAGTATGGAGTGTGAAACCAAAGTTCAAAAGTGGCAGTCAGCAGGAAGGACACAGGCACAGAGGCCTGGAGAGAGACAGAAGAATTCAGTGGCTGTTATACTAAGTTTAGGCACTTCTGTGGTTATATTAGCATACCAACAATGAGAAAGCGATAAAAGGAGAAATCAGAAAATCTTTAAATAGAAATGACTGAAGAATTTGTGTAAGTAAGCTACCACCTTTCTGGGATTCAATTTCTACACTGAAGAGATAAACATTAAACCAAAGACTTCTAACATCTTTTTTGACTCCACAAAATTTTCAGGTCTATACAAATAGAAAATGTTATTAATATAGATGAAAAAATCCTATTAGTTCCTCTTACCCAAAGGCTTCCAGGCCACTATAGATATTATTTTTATCTCTGTTCTGGTCATTAAGGAAGTCATTCAGCAGCATTCGCGCTAGAGATTTCTGAACCAGCTTACAATATGGTGAGTGAAAGATCATGAAGCCAAAATCATTCAAGGTAAAATCTTTATCATTTCCCTCTGAAAGAGAAATCCAAAGAAATCATGAAATTTACATAAGCCAGGAAGTTTTACAGCTTGACTTTATAGCCCTATATTATTAAATAGAATATTCTTTACATACTGCTACAATGCTTCTTATTCAGAATAACTACATTCTTTAATATTTGTTATATTATTTTTAATCCTCTCATAATCTCTAATAAGCAAAGACATACTATGAAAAGAAAGCATACTTTCTACAATACTGTGTTATAATGCAAACACTGCCTCAAGAACTTTTTCAAGATTGAAAACTAAGGCTAATGATGACACTAAAAAAGCAAATACAAATTCATTCTCTGGAAAGTGCCAGATTATGATTAGTGGAAAGGGTCATATGAATAATGTTCCATACAGTTTTCTCTGAATCATAATATTAAACTAAAACTTTGCTAAAATACCTCTCTCAAAAGACTAACAAAATTCAAGTTGCTTTTTAACACATCGATCTAAGTATGTTTCCAGAGCTCACCACTTTACTTACATTACACGTTCCCAAAAACTACAGCAGAATGCTATTTGACAGACAGGGAAGGAAAGGAAGAGTCCTACTACAGGCTGCCACAAAGCGGTTTCTCACTAAGACAGCTAGCATGTTACGCTTCCCTGAACAGATACTGCAACCTAGGAAAATGAATAAAAGGGTACAGAACTCACCTTTCTGCCACTGGGCCCGGATCTTTTTGCGATAGACTGAATAGCAGCGGTCTAATGCACTGAGGTAGCACTGGATGGAGAGTTTCCCATCTACTATAGGGTACTCAGAGAGCATATCAGGCTTGTAAAAGTCATAGGCATGCTGCATATGTGTCCCACGAAGCCCTATTAGAGCCAAAAAATGAAAATGTCTATACACTCTGCCTCTTGATGATTGTGTATTAGTAAGTATACTGCATTATCTAAGGACCTTCCTTCTCTAATTAAGTCTCACCATTGCAATATAGGAAAGTACAAAGTGAAGCCACTGTTATTAAAATAAAACATAACGGTATCCAAGGACAGGCTTAAGACTGCTCTCATGCCAATTTTCATAAACGTAAACAAGAAATCACAATTGCTATATCAAAGACAAAATTTTTAAACGATTACAGGCAAGTTACTATTTTAATATATTAAACCTTTCTTTAATCCATTTTATTTCTCTGTAAACTGGGGATACCACCTACCTCATAGGACTGCTATGAAGATTAAATGAAATGACACACACCAAGTACTTAGCAAGTAGTACCTCTATTCAATAAGCATCCACCAAGCAGTGGTCTGTAATTCTGTCTCCAAACTTTTCAGTATACTGTGTCAGTTACATAAATACATATGTAAATGCTTTCCACTCACCTCTGTCAAAAATTAAAGGAGCATTTGGCCCAATTAGCAGAGCCACAGCACCAGCTCCACCTGTAGGCCTGGCATTTCCTGTGGCATATATAGCAATATCTGCTGCAACTACCAGGGCGTACCTTCCTGAAAAAGATTTTTTTTTTGTTATTTCACAAGGTGGCTAGTCGTATAAATATTCTATATGTAAACTCAAGACTGTCACATTTTCCCCAGAATATGTTTTCCCCATCATTGACAAAAATGTTCTAATTTTGAATACATCATTTTTCCTACAAAATAAGATACCCAATCCAGACTTTAGACATAGCTAAACTGAATATATGTAAATAAGTATAACTAGTAAAAATATCCAAGTGGCATTAACAAAAGGTCATTTATTCTGTATGTCTAAGGAGAGTTTTAATAGTTCTGTTTTTTGGAATAAAAGCGGGTAACATACCATCCCAAGAGCTGGACTCAATCCAGTTAACAGCATTGAAAACTGCAGCTGTGCCTCCATAGCAAGCATTAGTTGTATCTATTCCTTCTATATCTGTATTCCCGGACTCCTCAAACAGCTGCATCAAATTAGTTTTCACTGACTTTGATTTGTCGATGATTGTCTCTGTTCCAACTTCTAGCCGCCCAATGCAATCATAGGAAAGGTTATTTCTCTCCATCAGATTCTGAACCACAGTCATGCAAAGAGAGTTGATGTCTTCCCGATCTGTGCAGAAGCCCATCTTCGCCTGGCCCAAGCCGATGGTATACTTTCCAGTGTCTACACCATCGTATTTTTCCAGCTCTGCTTGATCAACATATTGAGAAGGAAAATAGATCTCAAGGGCAACAATTCCCACATCTTTTGGCCAACAAGCTTCTGCATTTAAAGGAAGTGACCCAGGCATGGTGAAAGAGCTTTAATAAGAAAAACAGAAACAATATTGTTTTAGATTATTAAGTTGCTGACTAATAGTCAAGATTGATTATTAGGAGTTCAACAATCACCTGAAGTGTTTGTTTAGTTTCTCTAAGTTTAATACTCTTTATTTAGGCCAGTTAATTATATGTATGTGAAGTAGCAACAATTGTACAAGTGAAACACTACCCTTTAAATTTATAGGCTTTTAATCAGAGAAACGCAAACTAAAACACCGAGGTTCCATCTAACGCCAGTAAGAATAGCTGCTATTAAGAACTCAAAAAACAACAAATGCTGGCAAGGCTGTGAGGAAAAAGAAACACTCCTACACTGCAGCACAATTTTATAACAGCCAAATCTTGGAAGAAGCCAATATGCCCAAGTACAGATGAGTGGATTAAGAAGATGTGGCATATATATATATATATATATATATATATATATATATATATATATATGGAATATTACTCTGCCGTAAGAATAACAAATTTGAATCATTTGTAGGTAAATGGATGCACCTTGAGCACACTAAGGTCAGCGAAATAAATCAGACCCACAAAGTTAAATATCATATGGTCTCTCTAATATGAGAAGATCAAACCACAAAAACTGTAAAAAATAGAGACGAAGTAAGAAGATAGACATTGTGGAAAGGGAAGGGGAAAGTGGTGGCATGTGGTCGGCAAGCAGAAGATGGGGACAGAGGGTGGAAAGAGGAAAGGGAGGTCATATATAATAAAAAAATAAAAATTTAAAAATAAATTTTAAAAAATTAAAAAATAAATAGGCTTTTAGAAAGGCTTTTACTTTATTTTAAATTGATGACATTGAAATTTAAAACATGATTATTATTACAAGCAGCATTCAAATAAGATTCTCGTATATTATAAAGAACTATGAGATTAAATATAGTAACAACTTTAAAATCTGGCTAACAAATCACAATCCAATTATCTGATGAATTCCTGACTACCCAATAAAGTTTAAATAGATCAGTCATTTAAGCATCATACATTGATCACATACAGCTATTGACTTTATAGAACTTTAAAGATCATTAGATCAAATATTACTGCTTTATCAATAGTAATCTTAGCAAGTAGGAAATAGCACTAGAGAAGACTATCAAGCCAATCTACCAAGTTCCTGCTAATTATACTTGTATCTCCACCAAGAGGCCAAATTAACATGATGCAAAAACACACCAAGACCCATCAGTGTCAAGTGCCAGTATTCTATTTCTACAGCCTATATACAGAAAATAAATGAACACAAAATTGCTAGATCACTTATCTTTTAAATCAGGGGGAGTGAACCCTGATATTATGAAAACTTCTAACATACATTACCTGAAGAGTGACTAACTTTTAGCTTCTTAAAACCAAGCCTTCTTTTTTTTCCTCCCCACAAAGGCACTAACAAGTTGGACTAGTGCCACACTGTGAAAACTTTCAGTAGCATCTAGATTTATTTACCAAAAGTAACAAAAATTGCCAGCCCTTAAGACCACTGTTATTTGTCCATGGGCAAGTTACTTAACCTACGAGAAACTTAGTGTCTTAAGAGCTCTGAGTACTAGCACCTCTGCTACTGAGAGGATCCCTGAGACCCACACTCCCACTACTGCTGCTACTGTCAAGACCAGGGCATCTTTCTGCTCTCTACTTCTAATCCCATGTAAGTTTTTACTGGCATTCTAACCACACCAGCAGGAATAGGTGTCAGGGAAATGCTACCAGGCTTTGAAGAGTGTCCTGGGCATATAGCCCATCAATTTTAAAGAACTCTTTCTATATGTAAAATCCAACAACCCAATTTCTTTTTTTTAGGTATGGCAAAAGTAGATACTATATATTTAGGTAGAAGAATTTCAGCTCTTCACTGCCATAAAGATCATGGTTTATGATTGATTTGAGTCAAGCTGAGTCAGTAACTTTCTGTGGTATTTGCCAGTTTACCACTGCCATTTGTCCTCTGGCACTCCATAAATCTGGTACAATCTCAAGACAGAGTGAAAGTACACACTCTTTGCCATCATGAGTTAATTACTGAATTCTTGGGAGGATATATAAAGTAGAAAGGCTGTGCCCTTAAATCACAAAGCCTACCTTCATACCCCACAGCTGATCAAGTTATGAGTACATTAAACCTAAAAAATTAGCACCTAGAAATATAACCACAAAATATTAAGTTAAACATCTTAAGAGAAACCAGCTGTGAGGATGCAAGAATGGCACAGAATGGCTTGCTTTGCAAGCACAAGGCTGAGTTCAATTCCCCAGCACCAAATAGAGCTGGGCATGGTGCCACATGCTTTTAATCCCAGCACTTGGGAGGCGGAGGCAGGTGAATTGTCCTGAGTCCAAGCAGCCTGGGCTACAGAGCCCTGTCTCAAAAATAAATAAATAAATAAATAAATAATAAAAAAAAATCCCCTCCCCCAAAAAGAGATACCAGCTAAATGTACCTTTTAAACATACAAATTGTGTTCATATTTTTGATTCACCTAAATGATGCCACTATGCTACATATTAACATATCTGAGGTATGCTCAGTGGGAGACCTATCTGTCCTCTCAAATATTCACTGTCTTATGGGATAGCAAGATAAAACTGCGTAATAACAGGCAATAGTACACAGTCCCATCAGATTATGCAGAATTACCTAATCCAGCTGTTGTAGGACAAGGAGTATAAAGAAGTTTCCTGGTTACAAATGTCTGACTTGAGTTTTGCATAGGTAAAAATTATGTAAAGCACTGCAGAAACAAGTGGTGCTGGAAGATTTTCAACAGGATGACCAGAATAAAGAAAAGCACATTATAAGGAACCACAAAAAGTTTTACTAATCTACTGGAATGAAACCAGAACCTAAAACTGTTGGAGCTATGAGCACTAGCAAATAGATGAGGAGACAAGGCAAATCATGGGTCAAGAGAACTAGCTAAGGGTCAGGTCATGAAGGTTCTGATATGCTTATGTTGGGAGCTTCAATTTTATCATGAAGAGTCTCAAAAAGGAATAATATGTTCATATTGATTAGTTTCTAAATCTAGACTCAAAACTGGATGCCAAGCTTTTTAAAAAATGAAACAAAAATAGGACCTACCAGACTGTAAAGCATAGTAAATATAAGGATTTCTCCCTTGGAACTTCTGTTTCAATTATTCACACTGTACTACAATATAAAAGGTATTTATTATTGGGAGGGCTGTAGTCAAAAAAAGCCTGAGAGTCTCTCATACAGTTACAAGTGCTGTGTGGAAAAGAGAACTTAGTTAGGAAGCTGTTAAAAATAAATAAATTAATAAGCCATGAATGAAGGCAATTCTACACGTGGGGGAAGAAAGATTAGCTTCAAAAATATGTAAACAAAAACTGGCAGAGATTGTGACTAGGAAGAGACAAGTGTTTGGGAGTCTAGAGTCAGAACTACAGTTTCAACCATTTTATGACTTTATAGGCTTAATGCTAGATATGCTAAGCGAACTGGGAAGTGCCTTTCCACTGTGTTTTACAGTATCTTCCTCCTTCCAGGCAAAGCCCTATTTCCTTCTGTTCTTTCCTTTTGTAAGTGGAGTTCAATTAAACCAGCATTCAGAACTGCCAAAGAAGGATTTTCAATAAGATTCTTAACTCTGGGGTATGCAACCTACAGTAGAAAACACAAAATTCTACTTAAGTCAATAATTGATGATAAATGCTAAATATCAACCAATCATTCTCTATCTTACAACCACCTACAAAGTCCTCTATTCTTCAATTACTCTATTCATTTTCCCAAGCATTTAGTGACTTCCCTAACAACCATCTCTTGCTTCTACTTACTCAAATCCCTGGCAGACCTAGATTAGGCAGGTCACATCTCACCAGTGAAATTTTTTTTTCTATAGCAATTAACCCGAGTGTTCTTACTCGCTTTCAGACTCACTATACCATTCGCTGGACAATCGCTAATTATCACTGGCATTTTATGCCTCTTTCCACACTACCATATTTCATCCACTAAGAGTCACGCTTTAATAGTTAACAGCCTGAAAGAAATTACCAGAAACAATAAATACCAGAGCATTCTTTTCACCCCTAGGAATCAAAATGCTGGTGAATGACTTGAAAAACTAAAGTTATAAACTGTGTCAAAAGGCAATTCAGAAACATGGACTAAATATGGGAAATATAACAATCTACAAAGTGTTATCATGTCTATTAAAATGACAAAAACATATGACTAAATCTAAAAGATCTTTTGATAAATACAAATTATTTCACTTCCAAATGCCTATCTGTATTATGGACTAAATGTCCATTCCCAAAATATAAAATAGTGAAGCCCTAACCATAATGTGATGGCAATTTGTTAAGGCCTTTGGCAAGTGATGACATCATGAAGATAAGGCCCTCATTACGTGATTAGTTCTTATATAGACACCAGAGTTTAAGTCCTCTTGTGTGTCTGCTGTTTCTGTCTGTCTGTCTGTCTCTCTGCCATGTAAGGACACAGCAAACAGGCAACCCAGGAAAAGAGACCTCATCAGGAAATGACCAGGCACCCTGACTCCAGCCTCCAGAACTGTGAGGAAATAAATGTCTGTTGTTTAAATCACCCACTCTATGGCACTATTTTGTTATGGTACCCAAGCAGACTGCCACTATTCAATCCCACAATTGGAAAACAAAACAAAACAAAACTGAAACAACAACGTATTTGCTAGTTAGTCACTTGAACCCTAAATTAATGATCCTGCTTCTGTACTCATTAAGTATAGGGGGAAAATGTCATCATTAACATTCAGGGGCAATGGTGCCAAGCAGTAAGAGATTCATCCTATCGAAAGCCCTAATTCTGGGAGGGTTAAAGATAAAGCTTTTATATCCTTCCCTCCATGTTCAACTCTTTTGTGTCTCAGATCAACAAAAACAGGTAACTACTGATATTCCAGGTGAGGGGTACCTAAAATGCTCAATATCTATCCTCATTCTGAGCCATCATAGAAACTCTCCTCGATTTTATGATTAAAGTTGGTACTCACTTTGCTACACTAAAATTGAAATGACATGAAAAGCTGTCACAAGGCACAGATTCCAAAGAAAAGTTTAGAATTAGTATTAAAGGAAAAAAAGACCCATCCATGCACCTACAAGGTGGGTCCTACTCTATACACTACCTCCTAAGTCGCCAAAGCAAGGCAAGTGAGACAGCCTCCTCTGAGCCTTTCCCACAATGTCGTCACTTAGGTTCTTTTCAACTCTAACTGTGTTAAACATGATGAAGGCAGTTTAATTTCCTTGCCTGGCCCAGTGATGCTTTGGAAACAAAATGGACAAATACATGTATCTTTATAAATTTGTATTATACTTGCTCACTAATAGAAATTTAGTAAAAACTTAGGAGTTATTAGCAACACTGGCTACATATCAAATCATCCTTATGTTTAACAATTCTTCATAAAAAGCTACAATGCAAGGCTTCAACTACAGTATTCCTCCATATTTGCCATGGTCTGACCAGCTCTGATCAGTTCTTTGTATTATATTACTTATAAAATAAGGCATTTCCATTATTCTTAAACTTAAATTAGATAAGTTATTTGCTTCATCTGCAAATAAGAATGTTAAGTTAGATAAAACAGTTCAGACATCAAGTTATTATTATTATTATTAGTTGTGGTGTTGGGGAGGCCCAGGGCTTTGGTAAAAAGTTACATCTACGACAGTTTTTCGGTTTGATTTTGGGAAACAAGGTCTTGCTAAATTGCCCACGCTACACTTGAACTTGTGATCCTCCTGCCTCAGCCACTCAAAGTTCTGGGATTATAGTCCACCTCATTTGGCCCAAGTCTAAAAAGTTACTTTTAACCATACAATTAAGCATTTGCTCTTATCCTCCTCCTCAAATATTCTCTAAAGTAGGCCAGATATAAAGTAGATGAAAAAAATAGATCTCTAGAAGTCTGAGTTGGGGACCAGTGGCTAAAGCAAGCAAAAAGCCCTGGGTTTGATTTCCCAGACCATATTAGGCAGGCATCGTGGTGCATTCCTATAATCCCAGCACTTGAGAGACTGAGGTTGGAGGACTGCTGTGAGTTCAAGGCCAGCCTGGGCTACACAGTTGGTAGAGGACCAGCCTGGATCACAGCGTGAGAGCCTTTCTCAAAGTCTGAGGTGTTAACATTATGTTAATTCTTTGTCCTGCCACAGAATGGATTATGGCTAATTCACTATTCTTAAGGAAAAAATGCACATTTTTTCTAAATAGTATAGAATTTTGAAAATCTCACACTTAAAAATTGTTCATTAATTTTTTTGCTGATAGAAGTTTCATTATTTCTCACAGTATTATATTTACAAACATATTTACACAGCATAATATTCTGGTTTATAATAACATATGGATTTTATTTTTCCACTCCAACTTTTAAGAGGAGAGAAAATGCCAATATTTAGCACAAAACTCTTTGAAAACTTTCTCAATCTTCCAATACTAAAGTACTAGGAGAGGACAGAAGTCTTTTCTCCCCAAAGTGACTGTTCTCTCCCCTCTAGTACACAAAAGGAGCTCCAACCTTTATTTCTAGATCAACAAAGCAGGATAAGAGAGCTGTTACTATTTTATAAGAGCTTCCTGCTGAGGGCTGGAAAAACACTAATAAACTCCTGAGAATAAATCTGTGAATAAAAAGATAAGGGTGGGAGAGGTCAGCAGAGAAAACAGCTGAGGACACTGGTTCAAGGGTGGGCTTGTCCATCTCCTAACATAGGTAAGGAAAGGCCTTCAGCACTGAGCCCATGGGCTACGATGGCAGCCTCCTAACTGAGCTCTGTTACCACTCTCACCCTGTCCTGCATCAAGTCACCTTTTTGAAAATGCATATCTGATGCTTGAGATGCTATTTCAAACTCTTCCAACTTTCTCCTCTATTGTTTAGGCTCAGCCTCTTCACACTAGTAAAGGAGATTTTAGAGATGAGGAAATGTGTCTTGTTCATGTTTGTCTCTGGTACCTAGCTGACTGACTGGGCATATGGTATATGCTGAAAGGTGAATACATGAAGTCCTACTGCCTTTCTCATCTAGTCAAAACCACAGGAAATACAAAAAAAAAAAAAAGCGCAGAATCACAGGAGAGGTACTCCATGGCACTATGAGAAAAAAAAATTAGCTACAAATAATTATAGCATTGCTTCAAACACATCTGCAACCACTGTCCACTCCTACATAATTCTAAACATTCATCTATAGCTCAGATATGTGTCTTTTGAAACTATAATTTAAAAACCACTTTGGATGCAGGGGATGCAGCTCAGTGGCACAGTGCTTGGCTACCTAGCAGGAAGAAGACCCTGGGTTCAATCCCCAGTCGCCCCGTCCCCCACAGGAAAAGGTCTAAAAATACTATTCAATGACAGGCTTACCTAGGATTGTTTCTGCTTAGGTAGTTTATATAGTTACAGTTTATTACATATACTTTTTCCTCTTATGAGTGAACACTACTTATAAAAATTGGTTTATAGATTTTAAGCATTATTAGTCTAACAAACAAAATAATCAGTTTCCTGAAGGATTACAGCATTAATTAATTTTTAAAGATAAGGTATAAATAACCCTGAAGAGCGTTTTAGGAATTTTGGGCACATACAAATGGTTACTTGCTCAAAGATAAAAATTCTACGCCCACTTTCCATCAGGGATGAACATCTTCCCCAGGCAGCCATACCTGTGTGAATGACAGGGGAACGCAGTCTCCAGGTCTGTCACTGTTTCTTCCTTCAGGCACTAGGGATTTCAAATAAGAATTTTTAAAGTCATAAATCAACTACACAAATTTAAATAATATGACTTCAAAGTGAGTTAACATAAGCATATTCTTATCCAATTATAGTAACAGAAAAAAACTGGTATTTGCTTAGGAAAAAAATGGTTCTTAAATCTTCATAAAAAGCTATTTTCTTTATTAGTCCAGATAGTGGCATGTTCATTCCTGATAATAAGATCCTATCAGTGATTCCGACTTTAAATCAACTGTGGTACTAGGAGAACTGCAGCCTTCGTTAGTAAACCAAGGTTATCAAGAATTGGTAGAAAGGAATACAACGAAGTTGTATAAGGCTAGTACATTTCTGCAGCTAAGAGACCTACACATTCTCTGCACAAGAGCTTGTGGCTTTAGCAGTAGTTTGTGTTCCTTCAAACCTCAATTTCCTGACCTGTAAAATGAAGCTAATATATCTGCGCTCCCTTAATCATTATGGATTGTTGAAAAGATAAAATATGTGAAAAATGCTTCGGATGTGAAAAAGAAGCAGTGTTTTATTATTATTGTTGTCATTACTATTTTCCAAAGTTTTCTAATAAGACCCAATCATTTCATTTATTTAATCTTATACCAGTATTTTTTCAATACTGCCATCTCTACTCTCCCCAGCCTTTTAGAAAATTATTTTTCCTTTTATGCTGGTAATTAAAAGAAATTAATTTTTATTATCATTAAAATTATGTGCAAATAACTTGGAGGGTAACTTTGGAGCATTTTCTTCAGTCTGTTTTGATGATTATTGAGACAAAACATCTAAGTTTTGCCATGTATACAATTTATTTTGTTCTAATTGCTAAATTTAGAATCTGCTGTTGCCTCAATGGAGACAATTCAGATGTTATTTAGTAAATGAAGTTTTACTTCTTTGACTCAATTAGATAATTTAAGAGCTCTTCACAAACCTAGTTCCTTTTACTTCATTAAGTTTATTTCCCCCTTAAAATACATAAATCCTTGGTTTTAAGGAAAAGACAGATCACTACATTCCATAAAAATTTGATTATAGCATTTTATATACACGAGTAGATAACTTATCTTTAATTCATTATTGTCTCAGCTTTGTGCAGTAGCAGTGTCATAGCCAATGAGGTTTATCCGAGGTGTGACTATTACTAATTCTTTAGTGTCTCAAATTATACTTCTGCCTTCTGTAAATCCTGCAGACTGTTCTATAGGAATCAATCCTCAAGTAATGAGAGAAAAATACAATTCCTTTGCCATGGTGTTACAACTTACTAATGTTTCCCCAAAGCCATGTTTGTATGTGCATTTGACATGATTTGCATCAATAAAGTTTCCTAGACCCGCCAATATTCCCTTTCTTATTTCTATTTTAAATAGTTAAACAGAGGAGGAATGAGGGGGGTGAGAGGAAATGCACTGGGACAAAGAAATATAACAGAAGATTGAAAAAAGTCCGCTATGCTACTTGAGGACAAGATCAAAGGCTGCATCATTTCTCTGGGGAAAGAAATCCTTAGAAGACAAAGAGGCTTGGAAACCAGAAAAGAAATGAAGCCCGTAAATGGCACTTTAGGGAAGAATCAATCAAAGATGGGTTAGGCTTTCTGTTCTCCTATGCAGTTGCTGAGAGGGACTTTTATTCAAACCAGGTGAGAATCTGCAATACAAAAGTGAAATCCTAAGTGCTCCAAAAATCAAAATTTTCAAGTGCTGTCACAATGCCCCAAGTGGAAAATGTGGAAAATTCCACACCTGACTTCATGTGACAGGTTAGTCAAAATACAAGCACACTAAAAATACTGCATGAAATTACTTCAAACTATGTGTATAAGGTATATATGAAACATATTAACTTCATGTTTGGGCTTGTGTCCCGTGTCCCATTTCTCTTTCTCTATGTATACACACCTGTGCATATGCAAATATTCCAAAATCTGAAATAGTCCCCAAGTGTTTCTGAGATAAGAGATACTCAACCTACACTGTCAACGCGTCAAGCAGATCATCAGCTTAAAAAAAAGGTCTTCTCAGAGCAAGTGACAGAAGAAAGCAACATGGGTCAGGAAACAGTTAATAATGGCAAGCAGCAAGCAGCTTACCACACAGTATTAGTCATGCCTAGATACTCTGAAGTCACAATACAGGCATTTTGAGTGTGGTAAAGACTAACATGCAAGAATGCAAAGACTGCCCAGGGCTGCCCAGGGCTTATTCAGCACTCTGGATCCCTCCTTCCAGCTCCCTGCTCAGCGTCCATTTAAACAAGCAGTCAAATTAATTAATCCAGTACACCTTTTGGTACAATATCAACTATAGGCTATATGATCTTCTTCCTTTTTACTGGGAAGATACAGGAAATTGAGGAGTTGAGAACCTTTCTTCTTGAAGGATGATGCAAGTAAAAACTACCATTAGGAAAGCATTACCCTAACCTGTACATGCTGAAGTTTTCCACATAAAAAACATGGATATTTTTACTTCCCTTCTCGAGTTACTGATCTGCCTATGGGGCATTTTACCCTTTCTTGGAAGGTTTCCCAAATAAATCACACCAAATGTGAGTTTTCTAATTAGGGACATGAACTTCTACATAGATATATCATTTAGTTACATCTTCAGAGCCACTCTAACCGAAAACTACTTTATGGGAGTTTTCTTACACATACTGAATTCCTAGATTCCTGCTATAAGAGACACTGTATTTTGATTATTCTGAAATATCCCTGAGACTTTGGAGTAAAGGGCACACAACTGGCATGTTTTCGAGTTGTGGAATTTGCAACTAGAGGATAAACCTTTAGATTTGAGTACTTGTAACCCTTACCAGTATGTCCTTTTTGCTATCACTTTTGAGAAGATTGAGCTACACTCACATCAAAATCAGCTATCACTACTGCTCAAGTCAAATAACACAACTTTTTGTACAAAAATACAGTAATCCAACATCAAACTAAAAGATTATGTTCCTTTCTACAAGAAAGAAACTATTATTGCTTCTCCACCTTTTGATTCAAACCAAGTGTAAGTAAAATTGGAGATTCTAGTATACAGCTCATCTAGCTCCTCTAACCCCATTTCTCCATATCTTGTTCCATGCGATTACAGATGGGCCTACCAGGCTTTAAATCTTTCTAAAATACTCAGAAACCCATGTTATATTTAAACTTGGGATTTCACATTTCTTCGGAGAAAAGCTATCTATCTAAATATGTCAAAAAAACTCAAAAATCAATCTTATAATTAAAAGAAACCAGGTGTAAAACCAATCAGGAGGAATATTTAAGAAAAATAGAATTAAAAGCAAGGCACAGATGACGTGGCCATCTATGGCTTTAAGTATAATATCTATTTGCACTCCCTTTCTCCAGCACTGGATACACCTGAGCCTTGGGATCAGTAACTACACTAGACCTGAACTAAGACAGCAAATTTTCCAGCTTAGGAGAGAAACATCCACAAAGGTTAAACACAAAAAAAATACCTAACTTTTCTCTCTTCTCATAAGATGCTATTCTTGTGCCACACCTCACACAAAAATAGCTGACGCAATAAAGTTCTGATCAAAGAACAAACTCTGCCTAGATGTCTCAAGATCCACTTCACAGTCATGTTAAGGACTTTCAATCTGCTTTTCATCTAATATAATGTGCAGTAACAACCTGAATATCATCTCAGAAAGAAACACCTTTTAGCCAGGAGTACTGTCATTTATCTGAATTCCGTTTATTTTGACACTACTTTTTATGATTTATCCCTGAAACACAGTGAATGTTAGCAGCAATCAGAGCACATCATCATCCCACATCCAGTCTGTGGCGGACTAGATGGATCAGCAGGAGGGAGGGGCAGCAGCAGAGGTGAGCTGGAAAGCAGCCAGAGGTTCCCTCCCTCAAGCCAAAGCTGGAAGGCCACCGTCACAAGCAGGTACAACTTCTCAACAATCGTTCCCCAAATTCCTCCCCAAGTGTAATTCTTTTCTATGGGTCTAAGCAAAACCCTGCCATCCTCCTTACCTAGGCTTATTCCCTAAAATGCAGGTTTTCAAAGACGCCTTATAATTAGCTTTGAAATGTCCCTGGCATAACCTAAAACCCAACTATGTGAATGAAGATTCTGAGGGTGCCCGCCATTATATCACTACATCACCTGAGCCTGGTCCTGAAGCTATCAGCAGAAGGAGTAGGAGGATCTCGGAATATAAAAATGCATGTATTCTCTTATTCTCCTCCCCCACCCCAAATTCACAACAATCCTCCTGCCCCAACTTCCTGAGTGCGGGGGTTACAGGGGTGCGCCACCACGCCCGGCTTCTGTGGTGCTGGGGAATCAAACTCAGGGCCTTGCTGTGCTATTCTTCCAGCGCCGGAAATCTATTTTTAAGAAGTCAAATATACATATGATACAGGCTCTTCAAAACCATAAGGAGGGAGGAATCTGTTCAAGTTCTAGCAAACACAGACCGAAGGTATCCAGGGCACCACTCACCTGCAGGGTCAAAATCAAAACTGAGATTTCCCGCATCCGAGCTGGAGAACAGCCATGCAGTCCCTCCCATCAACTCAGAATTCTGACACGCCCCCTGCCAATCCGCAAGGCTCCATCTAAGTCTGATCATCACTCATCACACGGACGTCCATCCTTAAATCAAGGCTCGGGGCATCCCTGGGCAGCCTGGCTTTCTTTTTCCTCTCCTGTCGTCCCCCATGCCCGCTGCCCACGGCGGCCACAGTGTCCCGAGAGGCCACTCCGGGTCCTATGTGTCATTAGGGCACCCGGCCCTCAACCCCCTTTCGTCTTCTCCCCTCCGCCACTCGCTGCCCTCCTGGGATCCCCGGCTCCTCCTCAGATCGGCCACCACAGGCACCGGACCCCACCGCCAGGGTCAAGTGCACGCCTCAGCCCTGACCTGAAGCCGGAGCCCGAGCTCCTTCCGGCCTAGTCAAGGACACCGCCTCCGCCTCCGTCCGCAAGCCCCCGCAGCACAGCTCGCCACTCTCACGCGGGACACTCACCCAGACGTGACCCGGCAGTGACCGAGGCAAGGCCGCAAGCCGCGAAAAGGCAGTACGCGGCACCACCCCTCCGCCACCAGCTTTATAGCCGCCGACCCGCCCGACTCCGGCAACGCCGGGAGTCGGTGGGAGGTGGGACAGTAGCTCCAGCAGCCAATCGCGACCCTCAGGATCGCCCAGCAATGCCCGCCCACTAGTTCGGTTTCTACCAATCGGAAGGAATCCGGAGTCGGTGACTCGCTAGGGTATTCCCTCGTGGCTGGAAGGGCGGGGGAAGGGGCGGGGACAAGGCCGGAGGGCCGAGGAAGTGGGGTGAGAGTGTGACGTACGGTGGCCCGAGAGCATGCCTGCCAATGACAGAGCGGCGAGAGAAGGCGAGAGCTAACGGGAGCGGAGTGAGAGGTTCTCTGACCAATTGGAACTCGGGGAGAGGAGATGGAAGCCAATGAGAACGGCGCGTCCCACCACTGGGGAGAGATGGTCAAGTGTGGGAGGTGAGTTGGTCCTCGCTGGAGAGTCTCTCGGGTCGCCTAGCAACCAGAGGTCGGCTTCACCTGAAAGATTTCTGAAAACTTGATTCGAATTCGATCTCAAGGTGTCCTAATGTCCAGAGCAACGAAATGGATTATGATTAGAAATTGGAGCAAAACACTTCGCCTAGAACTTGTAAATGTGTTAATATTCTAAATTTCTGATTTGTAAATGCGCTGTATTGTCATCTCTACTTAAAAAGAAACTGCTAATGAGAGAATTCTTTCTAACTAAAGCTAAACCAAGCTATTTTAAGGGTTTGACATCAGTGAGAAGGATGCAGGGTTGTACCGGAGAAGGAAAGTTGCCTCAGAATTCAAGATTTGTGGGCTTTTTCTTTTATTTTCTTTTTCAGTACTGGGGATTCAGTAAATATTAGGGCCTTCACAGTGAGCTACTACCAAACCTTTTTTCTTTCTTTCTTTCTTATTTTTGAGGTTAGGTCTCACTAAATTGCTAATTTGCCCAGGCTAGCTTAAACTGGTAATCCTTTTCCTCAGCCTCACCAGAGTTCTGAGATTCAAGGTCTGAACCACCAGGTCTGTCGGATTTCAAGTACTTTTGCTAGGCATCTGTGCTATTTCTTGCTGTATCTTCTGATTTTTAACATGTACCAGGTACTAGATAAAAGGGTGTTCAAAAGTGGAAGGGACCATAATTCTTACTATAGTGAATTTTGGTAGGGTAAGAACTGCTATATTCCCCCAGAAAAGTAGAAATAATTCAAGCCAGAGGAAATCACTAGAGACACTAATTTGGGGAAACCAAGGGAGGACAATTATGGCCTCACAATAGAGTCTGCTTGTGAATAGTCTCCTAGTTATTCAGATAAAAATGCTGTAATGCTCAGCTTTGGTGAGGAACCATGAGGAAGGTTCAAAGTTTTATGTTTTTATCCTCCTTTGTTTTATTAAAATCCAGAATGTTGTTGACAAGAGTTTGATGTTGACTCCTAATTACACAGCTCCTGATAATGTCCACCTATGCTGTGTTAAATTTATTATGTGCTATAGATTCTAATCTAATAGGAGACAGACTCAGCAGCAAAGAGGCAAAATGTGTTGGAAATGAAATCACTACAAAGTAGTGCTGTAAGTTACTCAGAGAAGACAACTCAAAAAATGGTTATCACTCCACAATATTTCCTATGATGTTCATTTTATATTATTTTTTTGAGGTAGGGTCTTGCTCTGTAGCCTAGGTTGGTACTGACCTCACCATGTAGCTGAAGTTGGCCTTGGATTCATGGCAATCTTCCTGCTTCAGCCTCTCAAGTGCTAGGATTACAGGCCTGTGCCACCACACCCAGCTTTATGTGTTGCTGGAGAATTAAACTCCGGGCCCTCTGCTTACTTGACAAGTGCTTTGACTACTGTGTCATTCCTCCAGCCCCCTCTGACATTCGTTCTATTCCAGATTTAGTGTCATTTAATTCCTATATAAAATTTCTAGGTGATAGAGACATTCCAAATGCTCAGTTGCATTTTGGGGTGGAGTAGGGGATTAAATTCTTGGCAAATTAGAGTGCAAAAATAAATATTAGAGTAAACACAGAAAGAAGATACAGTTTTGTCCTTTGAAAGGAACAGCAAATAATTCCACCTCCAAGAGTATACAATAGAAAATAATTAGCCAGCTAGTCCCAAGGACAATTACCTTATACAACCAGAAATTCCACAAGGCTCTGACTGTCATTTTGATCAATTTAATCTTCAATTCAGCAAGTGAACATAGTTATTGATTATTAATAAGCTGAACAATGGACAACAAAAATGGATTAGTAATTAGATACAGAATGTCTTAATTGTATTATTTTAAGAAACCAGACTCAGATTCTATAAAATACTGTAGTAGTTATACTAGGGTACACAACTATCTGCTATGACCCATGCAACTAAGGACAAAGTATATATGTTTTTAATTATACAAATGATTGCAATTTATTTGTCTTGAATTTTGACACAGGCACATTGAAACCAATGCCATTCTTGAATGTGCTCTTAAAGCATGTTAAAATACATGTTTTATTATATCAATGTAAAATTTAATGCTAAATGTTATTAGTCTAGCACTATAGATACCATATACCAAAGATAAAATGTCTAATTGTGGTATACTACCCTACTTTAAAAGGAAAAAAAATCCTTAAGAAGCAGGAAGATGTGATAATGATAATATCTCACCCACCTATTTAACAAATATTTATTTTTCCCCTGTTCTTTGGCAGGAATTGCCTCAGACTTATGTTGTCCAATGAAGCAAACTCTTGCTGCGTATGGCTGTTGAGCACATGGTAAGAGACTAGTCCAAAGCGAGATGTGCTATAAATGTAAAATATGCATCAGATCTGAAAGTCTTACTGCATACAAAGAGAAATTTAAATATTTCATTGATAATTTTTATATTGATTACCTATTATAATAATAATATATTGGTTATATTAGGTCAAATGTATTAAAATTAACTTTACATGCCTCAATAGCTACTAGAAATATAAAATTACATCTGTAGCATTCTTTTGGGGTTTCCATGTGTGCTAGACAATAGGAACACATAACTGGAAGATACAGACTGTTCTCAAGAGTGTGTGTCTAAAGAGTGGAGTGGGGGAAGGAAAAATAATGTATCTAGGAGCTAGGTTTTATGCTGTATATAATTCAGAAGCAAAAAGTAAAAGCCACCAGTCGTGAGAGGAGTTTTGTAAGAAATCTGAACTTTGTAGCCTCTGTCTCATTAGATAATAGATAGGAAGGAGTAACATGGGAATGAATAACCTTTAAAATTGCCAGTTTATCTCCATCTGTTGCATGAATTTCCCCAAGAGATGTAAAAGGATTATTTGATTTCAAACTGAGAAGGAGCCAAGAGTCCAAAGAACAACTCAGACAAGTCTAGCCTGGTGACTAAATGAGTTTATTAGGACTCACAGAGCAGTGGATGACTGGCTATAGTAGACCATCTATGGGTGGGCTGTGCTCTTCGGTCTTAACCACCTTACATGGGCAAACAGCTTTACTGGCTCTCAGTCTGCTCAGTCATACATCACTGCACTTACAGTCCCTACTCATAGACAATTCTCCGACTTTGCTGTCCAGAGTGTGCCCCAGCACACTCAGTGTGCCTATTGAAGGCATCACTGGTCAATCATTGTTTCCATTTTCTCTTATAGCTGAATGTTGTTCAGGTTGTTAGTCTTATCTGGATCTATGTTAGAGAGATGTGATTAGTTAGTGATTGAAAGTCAATGTCAGAGCCCCTTTTACCATATTTGAGCAACAGGAATGTTTAGAAGAAATACCTCTTAAGTCTAACAAAACCAACAAAAGCAAAACTTAGAACCGCCAAACTTACAAATTTCTTTCATAAGCCTCATCCTTCACAAAAAGTTTCTCAGCTTCCTCCAACTTCCTGGTTTTGTCCCTATCTTTCCTTTTTTTCCATCCTGCTAGAGCAAAATCTTACCATACAAAAACCTTCCTTACTAAATATATCCTCATACAAACCCATTACCTATACATTTCTCTTCTGTCCTTCTTTCTTTCTTTTTTCTTTCTCTTCCTTTCTTTCTTTTTCCTTTCTTTCTCTGTGATACTGGAGATTGAACCCAAGTCCTTCATATTGATCTATCTCTTCAGCTTGTTTTTTATTTTGGCTTTTGAGACAGGGTCTCACTAAGTCACTAAATTGCTCGCCCTGGGCTTGAGCTTGCAATCTTCCTGCCTTAGCCTACCAGAGTGCTGACATTATAAGACTACATCACTGAGCCTACCTTGATCCGAAAGCCATTCCCAAGAAATGTTTTAGGCATGACAATTAGACAAAACAACTCAAGTTGGAATCCAGAAGGAAATCTACAGATCAGTGAAGTTATCCTCTAACTTGGAGCTCAGATTCTGCTGTTTCTGCATGAGAAATGGCTGCCTCGTGGCTGCTGTGATCTTATACAGCTGTTTGTTCGCCCTTAAATTGTATTGCTCATTAACAAATGGCAATGTGGCCCCCAATATTTGGGGTGCTTTAAGGCACCCCCTTCCCACAAGGGTGGTCATCACAGGAGTTTTCCCTGGGCCGACAACTCAGCCATACCACGTCAGTTACAGCTCTTCTGCAGTCCTATCCCACAAGGGAAACCTGCAGAATTTATAGAATATTCTTCAGTCCATTAGGATTTGGGGGGGGCATCTCCATACTCATGTGGTTTTCCCTCTCAGATGCTCTTTCCTGACTCATCTTTGGACCTGTCAGGTCCCTGTTCAGGGGTAGACGGTGCATGATTTCCAGAGAGATGTAAAAGAAACATCTGCCTCCAAACTGAGAAGGAGACAGCAGTCCAGCTCTGACTTAAGAAATAAATGAGTTTACTAGGACTTACTTACAGAGCAATGGGTGATTTGCAAGCCACAAAACTGCCAAAACCACCAACCCCCCGGGCTTAGCTAGTAGTTTTATTGGGCACTAATTAAAACAGCTAAAGCAGGATCAAATGCAAGAAGGGTCCTTGGGAAAAGTTGTGTCTACTTCATTCCCATCCTATTCTTATTAGGAAACGCTGCCAATCTCAGCAAGAATAAGGTAGCCATAATGGTTGTCTGGCACACAATCTCAGCACCTGGAGCAGGCCCACTGGATAACTCAACAGGGACTCACTGCAAGACAGAGTTACTTTGGCTGAGATTCAGAAATAGTTCTCACCACACCATCTCATCTGATTAAACAGCTTTATTTGCCTAAATATTTATTTATTTATTTTTGAGACAGGATCTCACTCTGTAGCCCAGGCTGAACTCACTGTGGAGCCCAGGCTGGCGTCGACTTGTGGCAATCCTCTTGCCTCAGTCTCCCGAGTGCTGGGATTACAGGTGTGTACCATCACGCCCAGCTTATTTGGTGCTGGGGAATCGAACCCCAGGCTTTGCACTTGCTAGGCAAGTACTTTAACCCCTGGTGCAATTTTAACCCCTGCCTAACTATTTAGAGAGCTCAAAGCTTAATTTCCTGTCAGGATTATTTCTCCTCAAGCCTACTTGACAAGATGGCATTTGGGGTTTATGGAACTTACTGGATGGTGTAGTATCAACAGAGGGGGCTCAGCCCTACTTGGTAGCCCTACAGTTTTACACCGGGCTTTCCTGGCCAAGCACCACTTTCTCTCTCTCTCTCTAATGCTACAAAATGTTAAGGCAGCCTGGACTGATGACATATGCCTGAACCCAGCACTCTGGGAACCTGGAGCAGGAGGATCCTAACTGAACCGAGTGAAGAGAACCTGGGTAACCGCACACACACACACACACACACACACACACACACACAGAAATGTTAAGGCTCACCACAGCTCCCGCTTGATACCCTATGCAGTAGAATGCCCTCAGCAGCCCTACAACAGTCTGCAGCTATAGTTCCCTCAGCCCCTTTTTGCAGCAGAATCCGTCAACTTTGCCAATCAGACTTTCATGTTTTCTTTCCTAAGAATTATGTAAAGAGCTTCTATAGTCCTTCCACATAAATCCAGAGCTGAGGGAGGCTCTACGCTCTATTAAGACCTCATGGCACGATAGGTCTACCCTGCTGCTAGGCCTCACAGTGGCCTTGTGGTTTCTTGGGAGTAGTCTCCTCATTCCTGACACATGGAAACTTCTTAATGGGAACTGAATCGAATCCCCCACCTCAGAGCACCATTTGCTCTTCCTCTTTCCCATCTTACCCTGGAGTATTATGAACATGGGAAGTGTCAGCCACTGGGGCCTGCAGGGGCGTCTTGGGAGGTGAGGTACCTAGTTGAAAGAAGGTATGTGGAGCTGACACTGGTGGAGCTTTACAAGCTGAAATTTTATTGGTACATATACCAGCGTATATCCTGTAATTGGGGCTTGCTGAGCGCGAGCAGAAGAGAGTGAGCTCACCATCTGAGCTCATCAGCATGTGCTCGCTTCTCAGAGCCTCATCCTGTGCTGACCGAGCTGTGGGCCTTGCTATGATGATGGCCTTGCTGTTAAGAATACTGAGCTTATTGTTCTGAGCTGGTTACTTGTTTCTGTCTGTACAGACTATTTGCTCCCAGACTACTCTATTTTGGGGAAGGGGACAGCCTTTTCCCCACAGGAAGATAAAATAGTATAGCTAGCTTTTACAGTGTAACTCAAGTACTACACAAAGAATCGTGTTCAAGGGACACTGGACATTCAAAGGAGGTGTATATAATCCAGCCTGGCCTGGCGTAGGGAAGGGCTCCCAGAGTGGGTGACCAGTCACTCATGTATCGCATTCATAAATCTCAACTGAGCACTATTGTGTTCCAAGTTCAGGATAAATATATGCTATGGTTTAGATCTGAAGCATTCCCAAAAGCCTCAGGTGTTGGCATGTAGTGGGATAACTGTGGAACTTTGTAGGGAGGTAAGGCCTGGCGGGAAGGGGCAAGTGCTTGGGGTTGGACCTGGAAAGATGGTGTTAACTTGGTGAGAGTGCGGGACACCCAGAGCAGAGTTTTCAAGAGTGAGTTGTTGACTTGTGGGCCAGGAAGTGAGGCGGGCAGCACCCACCCTGGGTGTGGGGCCCACCTGGCAGCTTGAAATGAGTAAAGGAAGAAGAAGAAACGTTGTTCCAGCTTCTTCCTAGGAAAGCTCTGGCCTTTTGTCAGAGTCTGCAAACTTTACTTGGCTCCTGCATGACTTGGCTTTTGTCTGCAGTGGGGTGAATAGCTCTCCAGCCGCAGCCACACAGCTCCACAGTTGCGGCTATTCGCGAGCAAACTGTGTGAGGTCTTTTGAAACTGTGGGATCAATAAATCTTTCCTTAAATTGTGGATGTAAGGTATTTCATCCTAGCAACGAATAAGTAGCTAAGATTATGTGTGTGTATCATATTATATGTAGTAAACAAGAAAGACATGTTTTTTTTAATCTAAACCAGCTTACTGGGGACAGATAGAACTTCATTAGAAAAGTGATAAATGAGCTGAGGAACTGAGATTTCTTCAGGTAGTGATGATACTATGAAGAATATATTGCAGAACAGTGAGGTTTTTTTCTTTTTTAAGACTGTAGAGTGGAGAAGTGAATGAGAAAATTAGGAAAGATCTCTCTGAAATAATGACACTTTATGCCTTGAAAGATGAGAAGCAGCCAATCTATGAAGCTGTGGGGCAGAGTGACACAAGCGGGACGGACAAGCAGAGGCAAAGATCAGAGCCAGGAGCAGGACCCATGTGTATGAGGACCAGGAATCAGTGACCCATGTGTCTCAGCTGAGTTTTGAAGGACTAACTGGAGTTACCTGTGCTGTGGACCCAGGACAGGAAGAAGAGGCTGCAGGGAAGTCATTTCAAAGAAAGGGCTTCCTGCGTTGTATTATGTAGCAACTGGAACTTAAATCCGGAGGAATGAAGTAACTCGAAGTTGTAGAAAGTGAAAGTGAATTCCCCCTTGTACAGGTTTTTCTAGGACAGCCAGGCCAAATTCAAGTTCAAGATTGTCGACAAGGAGAGACACCCATTTACCTAAAGGTTAACGCAACTAGGTAGAAGGGTGGAAGAAAAAGCCCGGTAGGCGTGACACAACCAACCTGCAAATGGCTTGTGCTTTTGTTGCTCTGTACCATAAAGTCAAATACTCAGTATCAGCCCTGCCCCTTCTGAAAGAGGTCTGACCTGATTTACCTTTGCTTGCACCTGAAGGGTGAGCCTGTAATTCTGAGATTCGCAGGAAGCCTACTGTTACTGTTTATTCTCCTAGACCAGGACTTTCACCTTGACTCTTAGTAGTAATAAAGGCAACACTTAGGTCCCACTCCGCAATCATTTCAGAAGCCAACGTGAGGACTGTTTTTACTTGACCCCCTCCAGATTCTAACAGATGTATAACAAGTTGTTTCATAAGTACTTATCTATTTTGCTGTTTTTTCTTCTTGTCTCAGTCTGAATTCAGTCAGGAAAGAGAAATAAGCTAATGTAAGCAAAAAAAAAAAAAAAAAAAAACTTAATGTAAAGAATTACTCTCTAAATGAGGACTTCATGTTCAATGCATTGGCTAGTCATGAAGGAATGTATGAAGAGCCAGTATAGAAACCACTCTAGAACACCCCAGAAAAGTTCCACCAGCCTAAGATCCAGATTTTGTTGGAGACAGCTTGACTGTGGCCCACAGAAAGGCCCAAAAGTCCCTATGGTGGCATGTGGTCTGAAATTTGCAGAAATGTACCTTCTAGGGTTCAAGGGAAAGTGGCTGGGACCCACCAATGATACTGGCCTACAAGGGTAGGAGCAGTGTTGGTGGGGCGGGGAGAGCTGCTGATCTGTGGGTGCTACTGCCCCAGCCCTCCGGCTCAAGCACTGAGCTTCCAATTATCTGTGGAGAGCAGCACATAGAATTAGGAAGCAAAAACTCATTTTTCATCTGCAGTGTCTTTCTAGAACTTCCTTACTTACAGAGCATAACATGGTGCTAATTCACAAGGAAAATCTTAAAATTGTTAAAGGTTCCAGAACTGTTTTTGTACAGCAGGTAAATTCAGAGTGAATTTAGAACCAAGAGGCAACACTTTAAAGTTGATTTGAATTTCATGATGATATCAAAATGCGTTTTGTTTTGTTTTGTGGTGCTGGGGATTGGATACAGTAGTGTTCTACCATTGAGCTATACCCCCAGTCATTTCATTTTTATTTTTGAGACAGAATTTCATTGCATTGCCCAGGTTGGCCTGGAATTTTGATCCTCTGTTATCAGAGAGCTGAAAACCAGAGTTCATGTTCTGCTGATGTTGAAGAATGAACACCAAGAACAAAAAAGCAGTTGGGAAGTAGAAAGTAACTTTATTGGGAGAAGCACAAGGAAAGGTAAAGTGGACAGTAGGAACTCCTCTGCAAGCAAGGGAGGGGCAAGAGCACCAAGTGATTAGTAGTTATAATCTGATGTAGTTTTTCCACAGAACATGCATATTCATTTTTTATACCTATTTGGCCTTTATTGATTAGTACATATTAGCATAAAAAGTAGTTCATTGGCTTACGATCAAACTTGAGGGCCAAAGATAAGACCCCCAAATTGTGGCACCACCAAGTCTAGAAGAGCAATAGGAAGAGCCGTCCATAGCTACAGCAGCCAGAACCTGTTTAACTTTGCCATTGTTCTGCACTCCATGGTGTCCTGGTTTTCTCAGTTGTCAAGTTCCTGGTTTGTTTTGTTTTTTGTTTTTGTTTTTGTTTTGGACTCTTGACCAAGCACCCCTAACTGCTCTAAGCCTGCAGAGCAAAAATCTACCAATTAACCCTATACCTGCCTAAAAATATTTGCCTTACCTCTGCCTCAGCTTTCTGAATAGTTGGAGTATAGCAGTGTGTACTACCATGCCTGGCTTTGATTCTACTACTTTCTGACACTGTCAACTGCATTTGAAACTTCCGTGTAACTCGAGAACATTTCTGTACTTACCTCAAGGTTTCTGAGAATTGGAGGTGAATGTTTTATATTGTCTGTTTTTTGTTTTTGTTTTGCTTTTGAGACAGGTTCTTCAGTCTACACTGTCATTCCATTTTTTCTTTTCAGTTAGCTTCTTTTCATTTATATATCCAGGTGATGCTGATACAATCTGTTAAGGTTTTTTATAACCAATATTTAAATTTCCTTCTAAGCATAATTTTATTCCTGTTACTTTCTTTTTTAGACTTACTATTTTATGGATGTATGACTTTTAGGAACCCCACAGGCTGTCATTTTAGTCAGTTTTCACAAACGCCAATATGTGTTCATACCTTTGCTTGGAAGTCTGTCCTGGTTCTTGGTGGTTCCTCTGCTCAAGGAGCTAGCCCACTCACTCACAGTCAGGAATTGCTGTCACTCCATGCTGGCTCCACCCTAATGAAATACATGTTCTTCTTGGTTTTGAGGAAACCCCACCTCACTGGGGAGAGGAAATTGAAGCACACTTCTCCCCAAAGAAATCCTCTTCGCCAAATTGTCTTTTAAGTACTCCTTGCAATTTATTCATAGTCCAACCGTAAAAATGGCCAAAAGACATGTATTAAGAGATTTACTGCAAAGAATTGTATTATGTGATGACCACAGTTAGCCATGCAGATCCAGAGGGCAAGCCATGAGGAAGGGCAGGCTACACTCCACATTTCTTCAGGGTGTCCTCAGCTCTGCTCTTCAAGCTTTACAGCAAACTGAACTGGCCCACCTGGATTACCCAGATAATCTCTCTAATGTCACCCAACTATGAACTTTAAGTTACATGCTTTCTGAACAATATGTAGATTAGTAGTTTAGATTAGTTTTTGATTAAAAAACTGGGGACCAAAGCACAGCCAAGTTGAAATATAAAACTGATCGTCACACTCCTATTTTTGGTTGATTATTAATTTTCTCAACACCCAGACACAATACCCAACATCCACAACTCAAAGGAGGAGAGGCTTAATTTGCTGATAGTTCCAATCCATGATTGGCCTGCTCTAAGGCAGAGATATCAGGGCAGAAGGGATTAGTAGAGTAAAGCTGTGTAGTTCATGGAACCTGAGAAAGAGAGTTAGGGAAGAGGTCCAGAGTGAAAGGCACTGACCATGCATAGACCTTAAGGCCATAGCTCCACGACCCACACAGACACACCCAGAGGAGTGCTCCACAAACCCCTAGGGTGTATCCCACAGCCAAGCAAGTTGAAACACCACATATCACCCCTTTTCAACTGGCTACCAAACACATCTTCTCAAACCATACTTAATTTCCAAATAAAAATTAACAGCGAGTTCATAATTCCATCTAGCATAATACAATTATTCCATGTACAACTGGAAATGCAATAATCCCTTTGCCAGTCTCAACAATTCCAGCATTTTTAAAAAGTCCAAGTCCAAATCTCTTCTGAGACTCAAGGAACACTCCTAGCTGCAAACCTCTATAAAAATAAAAAACAAATCAATGGCTCAGTGGTTAAAGCACTTGCCAAGCAAGTACTAAGTCTAGTGCTAAGTACCTGAGTTCAGTTACCCAGCACCACAGAAAGTGGGTGTGGTGGTGTATGCCTGTAATCCCAGCACTCAGGAGGCTGAGACAGAAGGATTGTGGTGAGTCCAAGGCCAGCCTTGGCTCCATAGAGACTTCAGGACCAGCCTGGCTGTAGAGTGAGAACCTGTGTCAAAAAAAGAAAAACAAACAAAAAAACAAGTTAAATAATCTCAAGGTAGAATGACACAGGTAAACATTCCCATTCCAAAAGGAATAGAAAAGATTCAGAACAACGCAAGATAGAAAGTTAGCTGAGAAAACATCAAGCCCCGTAGCTCAACATGGGGCACTGAGGGCATGTAGTGGTGGAAGGTGAGCTTCAAGGGGCTTGAGTAGCCCTGCCCATATGGGTTTGCCAAGTTTAGCTCATGTGGCGTTTCTCTTGGACTATTGCATTCATGGACTGAAGTTTTCCTTGGCAGACTTTCTGTGTTCCTGGCATTTCCAACTTCCCTGGGTCTAAAATGCACCTTTGGCTTCATTCTCAGCATCTGGGCTCCTTGCTGGCACCCCAGGCTTTCTTTTGAAATCTGGGTGGACACCTCTTTTGACTCTACCACTCTTGAATGGTGCCGGCCATTAGAACCGCATCCCAAGGATGCCACTAAGACTGCTGTCAACCGAAGCCATGCAAAGCTCCCTTGACTCATGGCTGTAGCCGCCTCTGAGTGCCTGGATGTCTGAGCCCACTGAGGTAATCCCAGGGAACCCTTCCCTGAGTAGCCCTTCTTGAGAGGGGATCCGAAGAACTCTCTTCTGAAAAGGTTTACACTTTTACGTTTTGTACCCTTGAGCCTGCAATGAACGGGGTTTTGCTGATTTATTAGATAACTTCAAAGCATCTTTCTTCTTGTCCCTGTACAGCATACTTGAATTTTTTTGGCCTTACATATATGTATGTATATATATATAAACTTGAATGTGAATGCTGTCTTAGTTACTTTTCCATCTCTGGGATCAATAACCAACATCTACAACTTAAGGGAGAAAAGATTTATTTTAGCTCACAATTTCAGAAGGTCTCTCACACAGTCCACTCATGGGCAGATAGGAACAATGGAAGCAGAGGTCTAGTCAGAGAAAAGCTTTTCACGGCACGGCAGACAGAAAGCCAAGTGAGGAATGGAGGGTGGAGCCACCGTATACTAATCTGCCCTTCTGAGTCAAGCCCCTGTGGTCCGCCCCTTCCAGGTCACATGCTCAGTAATGTACCCCCTGCCCATAATCTCCTATGCACCCCTATTCCACCACATTCACTCCTCCTGATCAGGCCTCACCCCTTAAGAGTACATGGTTCTAAAGGCACCCCACAAAATCCAAATACATGAGGCTTTTGGGGGACATTCCAGATCCAGCCATAACAAATGTACTACAGATTCATTAGCATGTTAATTACATACAACTTGGGGAATTTGTGCCTGTATCTTTTGACCTCTTTTTCCTTCCTCCTTATCCTTTCTCCCCTCTTTCCCCCAACTCTCACTGCCTCTTCCTTTTCCTAGAAGTCCATCTCCCCTCTTTCTACCCTCTGTCTCATGTTAAGATCTTTTTATACATGTATTTATGGAAAGCTCATATGAGAGACACAATACAATACTTAATTTTTTGTGTCTGGTCCATTTCACTGAACATTATTGACTCAAGATGACCCCATCTTGTCAATGCTTCACATCTTTCTTTATGGCTGCATAACATTCCATTGTGAGTATATATCACATTTTTATTTATTTATTTATGGGCATGGAGGCTACTTCTGGGATTTGGCTATTATGAATTATGAGGCCTATAAACATGAATATGCTTGTGTCTCTGTGATATGCTGACTAGTTCTTTTGGGAAAGTGCTGGATTAAATGGGATTTCTATTCTCAGCTTTCTAAGGAATCTCTAAATTGCTTTTCACAGTGGTTGAACTGGATTACAATCCACCAACAGTATAGAAGCATTTCTTTTGCCCCATGACCTTGTCAACCATTTTGAATTCTTTATGTAAACCATTCCCACTGGAGTGAGATGGAATCTCGGTGTTGTTTTCATTTGCATTTCTCTGAAGGCCAAAGATGTTGAGCACTTTTTCATATCCTTGGTGGTCCTTTGTACTTCCTTCTCTGAGAATTTACTTTTCATTTCATTTGCCCATTTTTTTAATGAAGTCATTTATTTTGGGAAATTTCTTCAAGTTCTTTATTGGTTTCTTTTTAACTTTGTTGATTTCTTCTCCCATATGTCTTTTGCTCCCAATTTTACACATGGTTCTTTCTGGAACAAAATTTTCAATTTTCAAAAATTTCCACTCTGCCTTTGCACCTGATCATCATTATAAATCTGGTCAGGAGAATAACTAAGATGATATACACATATGTTCACCAATTCCCCAAGTGAAATGTAACTGTTACGTGTCACAGCACTTACTAATACAAATAATTATGAAGGGAAAAAAAGTCTGGCTAAAGGCAGCCAGTAGTAACTGTGTCACAGTCTGAACATGGGGCTGCCTAGAAATTTCCTTCTGTAGACTAATTACTATGCTACCCTTAATCTCAGGCTCCTTGAAAGTCTCAGGCCATGACAAAATGAAGAATTTTCTTCCTGACTCTAACACACATGGCCACTGTCTAGTTCAAATGACAATGGAGTCCTTATTCCCAACTGAAACTTCCTAAGCCTGGCTTTTGTTGTCTGCTGCTTGTCAGCACTCTGGTCTTCTGATCTCTGACCAGAACCACACATCCAGCTTTGCTCATTACATTCTCAGGCTTCTCTAGCCTGATTCTTCAAACCTTTCCGAATCCTTCCTGCAAAACGTTCCAAAGGCTTCTAAACCACAAGGTTAGATACAGCCATCGCAATGACCCTGCTTCCCTGGTGCCAAAATCTCTACAAGTCAGTTTTCTGACATTGGGACAAAATACCTGATATTCAAAACTTGAAGGAGGGGGTTTAATCTACTCACAGTTTTAGTCCATGATTGGCCAGTTGTAGGGCAAAGATATCATGGCAGGAGGGCACTGTGGAGCATAGCTGCTTAGAAGCCAAATTGGAGGAGGCATAGGACCAGACATAGGCCCTGAGGTTACCTAAGGTTACAACTCCATGACCCATCCAGGCACATCCAGGCCAAAAGAGTTAAAACTCCACCCTACCTATCACTGGTTGGATAACCTTAGAATGATGAAACCAACACTTGAGTATTTCCTTTGAAAATAGGCATCTTATTCTAGCCCTCACTTTAAAATTTTACATCAGTTACACCAATTTAATTTCCATAGTTAGCATCTTGATGCTCAGCCTAAGGGAATAGTCTAGATCAATGAACCTCTTATTTGTAGAATTTTCTGAACTTCCCACATCACCCTGCTTTTGATCCATAACTCAGTGTTCAGGATTGCTCTTGGTCTCCCTGGTTCCTAAGCTGCAGGTTCTGTAGTTACAGCCTCATCCCGGGGCAAATCCTGTTCTCTGGAGGAGACTTAAAGACTGCACCTGCAGGAAAAAACAAGTTCATTTTATATCTGTCTCTTTTATTACCTTAAAACATTGGGACAGATCCCTGCTCAGCACTATATGGAAACATTTAATCACTTAAAGAATATCTGTCTAAAAACTGTTAGCATAAAGTTTATTATATCCGCATTTCCCTATCTCAACTCTCTTCAAGATTCTGGGAAGATTTATAGAGACATTCTATTGCCACTTTTATAGTGTCCTGTTCCCTACCTCCTGAAGTGGTTCCTAGATTCCTACAGGCTATGTTGTGACACAGGGCCCGAGAGTTGATATTCCCTTGAGGCAGCACAGTAAAGGGATACTCTTGACTTTGCCAGCTAAAAGCGAATTGCTTCTGATGGTCTTTATGGATGCGTATGGAGAAGAATGCATTAGCCAAATCAATAGCTGCCTAACAGGTACCAGGAGATGTGTTCATTTGTTCAAGTAAGGAAACCACATATGGCAGCTGCAATTGGTGTCACCACCTGATTAAGTTTGTGACAATCCATTTTCATCCTCCAACATCCACCCATTTTCTGCACTACCAAATAGAGTTGAGTGGGGATGTGGTAGGAACCACCACCTCTGCATTGTTCAAGTCCTCTGTGCTGGCACTGTTCTCTGCAATCCCTCCATGGATGAGATATTGTTTCTGATTTACTATTTTCCTTAGTAGAGGCAATTCCAATGGCTTCCATTTGGCATTTCCCACCATAATAGCCCTTACAGCACAGGTTAGGAAACCAATATCAGGATTCTGCCAAGTACTAAGAACATGTAGCCCAATTATGCATTCTGGAACTGGAGAAATGACTGCAGGACAAACTTTGAGACCCACCATGAGTCGGAACTTAGCTAATATTCCATTGATCATCTGACCTCCATAAGCCTCTACCTTTACTGGAGGTCCACAATGACATCTTGGCTGTCCTGGAAGACCACCGAGGGGAAAGTGCCATTCTTGTTGGATCGCATCAAGATTGCATACCAACAACATTGCTTAGCGCTGTTGTTATCCATTGAACGGCAGTAGTACTCTTCAAGTTTCTTCATTGCCGAGTTACTCTTTTCTTCCTCTCCAAACTATCCACTTTGATGGGAAGTTGCTATGCACAACCCACACTTGTGGGGTGGTACTCCTTTGACTTTCTCCCTAATGTCTCCACATTGGTCTTATTTTGCTCACAGCCTTGCTGTTACTCTATCACTGCTCTATCACTGCTCCAACCCCCAGTGTAGCAGTATTTCCTCTGTGACAGATGAATTCCTATGGAAAAAAGCATTCTTCTTTTCTCAGACTCTGTTTCACAAATCATAATGCATTGTGCAGCTACTATTATATAAGAAACTACCCCCAAACTCAGTGCCTGAAAGCAGAAATCCTTCACTTCCTCACATGTGTGCAGCTCAGCCAGCATCAGGTGATGTGTAACAGGTTTAGCAGAACATCTGTGGGACTGGCCGGCTCAGATCCTGGTTCAGTCTCTTCATTCTGGGAACCAGAATGGAAGGAGCAGCTTTCCAAGATGGGAGCATCTTATGGCAGTGAGAGTGTGCAAAAACACAAGCCCAGGTGCACAAACACTCTTTAAGCTTCTGTTTCCATCACATCCGCTAACAGGCCAAAGTAAGCCCTATGGCTAAGTCCAAAATCAAGGGGAGGGGAAATGCATGCTGGTTTTGTCTCCCTCCTGTATTTATTAGTGTGTGTGTGTGTGTGTGTGTGTGTGTGTGTGTGTGTGTGTGTGTGCGTGATACATAATTGCCTTAAGCTTGTGTATTTTGTGCACACATATATCACATCAACATTACAGTCCCTTCCTCTGCCCTCTTTTAGCCCTCCTGCACCCTCCCTCATCCCCCATGATTCCCACCATCACACCCACTTGGTTCTATAAAATGCCTGTATTCATGAAAGGAACTGCAAAGCCACACGACAAAGAGTATAGACACGGGGAAACAAACAGTTGGGCTAATGATTCGGTGTGCCACAGATACTCACAATAGTTTCTGAATTTAGTACAAGAAAAAAAAAAACACTTTTTTTTTACATCACTCCAAATATGGACACCACCCCAGAAAGTAGTGACAGTTATCGGTCACCAGCTATGACATTGGGTAGTAGGCTTGGTGGAAACTGGAGCAGAGGTGATACCAAAAAAGAACAGGCAAGGGGTGAGGAGGTTCACACATTTTTCTTGGTGGAACAGGAGCTGTTTTCATGCTGCTGAATAACTCATGTACTACAAGGCAGGAGCACATGGTTTAGATGCTCCGCTAAAGCATTTTACAGCCTTTCCAACATGGTGATCAGGTATCAGCTTTCTTCAGTATGACTTCTCTTCCTGGCCTGAGGGTTTTGTCCCCAATGGATTGAAGGTCAGACCTTATCTTTGTCTTTTTTCTGCCTCAGTGCTTTCTCTGCTACTAATGGTCCACATGGACTCCCTGCTTTATGGGGGTACAGACATCCTCTGTTCTTACTGGTGACAGTCCTACTATTACCATAGGCCTTGGGAGTGTACTGCTCTTCCTTAGCTGTTCATTCTGAAGCAGTAGACAGGCACTCCTCAATTCTCTACAGCACAACTGAGGCCAGCAGTAACATTTAACAGCTACTGGAGTGACAAGAATTTTTATTTTTCTTTTCTATTTTTCTTCTTTCTTTCTTTCTTCCTTCCTTTCTTTCTTTTTTTTTTTTTTTGAGACAGGGTCTTGCTGTGTAGTCAGGCTAGTCTGGAGCTCAGTGTATAGCGCAGGCTGGCATTGAACTCAATCTCCCGAATGCTGGGATTACAGGTGTGCACCGCCCCCCCCCACCCCAGCTTATGTAGTGCTGTAAAATCGAACCCAGAGTCTTGCACTTGCAAGGCAAACAACCTCTGAATATTCCTCCAGCCCCTGGAGTGATAGAATTATAGACTTCCCCAGGAGAGAACTAATTGTTACTGAGCACCTCTTCTGTATTAAGCACTGTGTTTTTCTTAAAAATCCTCACAATGACCTTTAAAGTCAGTTGGTTTTTATTTATTTTTGCAGATAAACAGATCAAAGGTTAATACAAACCTGTCTGACCAAAACAATCCAGGACATTTTCTACCTTGGAATGCAGCATAAACATAAAATAGTAACCTTAGATTTAAAAAGTAGTGTTCATTATATCACATGATTTCTTGAGAAATTTATTTAAATAAGATACTTTCTTATTTCATTTATAATATTATTCAATTTGTAAAAATACTATTTAGCCAATAGTTTTGAAGTATCTTTAATTTATAAAAAATTGACTTCACATAAGTCTAAGTTGTGTGTTTTTTAAATGGTAATTGTTAACTCCATGGAAAGTTATAGAACGCTATCAAAATTAATATTTTATTTGAGTTGTTTACACAGAAGTCATTGTGCCTGTGTTGGCTCCAAATAACATACTGTTTCTGTGACTTTACTACCTCTGACTTCTCAGCCAGAAATATGGAAATATGGAGAAATTGGCTTGATTTTGAGATTTGATTTAGGAAAATCATGAGTTTCTCTTTCTATATCTGAAAAGCCAGCTGTGCCTATTTTGGATTGTGAGGCTATCTTCAACTTAAAAGGCTGATGTATATGTATCAAGTCGATCGCTCATTTAAAATAAACCTAGGTCAGATTTGTCCTCAGAGGGAAGCAGACACTTGTAATTGTCACCTAGTGTGAGCCTTCACCTAGCAGTAACAGTGGCACATTGTTCAAGGTCAAGTTGGCGGATCTTTACATTTTCACGCTTTACCTGACCAGGTGACCAGACAAAGGCAAAAGGGGGAAGGGGGGATAAAGGTAATGACATTGTGATAAACTTGGCCCTGAGCCAATGCCTTAGATCTTATCGGGGAAGATTGTGCATCCTGCCTTCCTTTACTTGCACATGGGAAGGTTCCCCCTTTTTGCTACAAGATAATTAAAGCCTGGTAATCTGTCATCTGTGCCTCCCATGTCCATCCTTTGTTTAGACAGGTAAATTCCTAGGAGCCATTTCTAACACTATGATCTACATGATTCAGATGCCTGAAATAATCTTATGCAATCAGTAAGATTTTCTCTGCCTACTTGGAATGTAAATGCAGTCACATTTTTTGAACTTTTACAATCAATCAATTTACCTTTATTCACAAAAACTAGACCGTTTTCTTTCAAGACTTCTTTATGTCCTCCACCTGAACAGTTCAATAATTCAGCCCAACGCAGCACTCTTCTGTTCTCTAAAAACCAGGGAGAGAGCCTGGAGTCTGCAGCACGTTGTGCTTGCTGCTGGGGTGTTTTGTTCCTGAATTCTGGATCCTGGATCTTTTATATTTCTACCAAGACATTTATGGAGCGCCTTTGGGGTAAGCACCATGGAGAGAGTGAAGAGCGCACTAGACATCGCTCTGTCCTCGTGAGGCTTTCTCAATACAGAAGTCAAATAGATGATACCTTTGCGGGACTGGCAGACCAAAAGGAGATAATCCAAGGTTGTGTTGCACAGTGGAGCTCCTTTGGCTCCAAGACTGTACCTGAGGGTTTTAAGTCTTTCAGATCTCAACAACACCCTGAGATGAATATAATCCACCTTCTGGGCCAGGCCCGAGTTATCAGTGGAGAATGCTCCTGCCCTGCAGGTGACTTTCTCTTCAAGGCCGCTGGTGCTTTGCCTGCTGGCAGACCTTGGAAAGCTAACCTGTCAGTTCCCCCCAGTTTCAGCAGCTCAGGTTAGGATGTTGGTCTGACTTTCCTAGAAGGTTCTGGCCTCCTTCTGCAAATTGTACCTTTGTTTCTGAGAATTTCCAGGTAAGTGGAAAAAACTGCTTTTCATTCATAAAGGAGAGGCTCATCTTATTATGATCTCGATGACCTTACATTTATTTATTTATTTATTTATTTATTTATTTATTTATTTATTTATTGAGACAAGGTCTCATTTTGAAGTCCGAGCTGGTCCTGAACTCACTATGGAGCTCAGGCTGACCTCAGAACTCACAGCAGTCCTCCTGCCTCCTTCTCCCAAGTGCTGGGCTTATAGACCTGCATCACTATGTCCAGTTTATGTAGTTCTGGGGCATTGAACCTGGGGCTGGCTAAGAAAGCACTTTAACCGCTGAGCTATTCCTCCAGCCATGACCTTACATTTAAAATAACAAATGGAAGCTACACCAGAAAATCTTCACCTAACAGCTGCAACTAAGTGAATCATTAACCCATTTGACTCTGTCTTTGCTAGAGGGGAAAAAAGGGAAGCTGATATAACTAAAATAAAAACTGTCATTATCTTTGGGGAGAAGGTTAGGAGTAAAGTAACTCCAGGGAAATCGTGTCAAGTAGCTGAAGGAATGGCACAGCGATTACAGCACTTGCTTTGCAAGTGCAAGGCCCTGATTCTATTCCCCAGCACCAGATAAGTCTGGGCATGGTAATCCCAGTACTTGAGAGGATGAGGCAGGCAGATTGTTCTGAGTCCAAGGCCAGCATGGGCTACACCAGTGAGCGTAAGAACGAATAGCCTGGGCTACAGAGCAAGATCCTGTCTCAAAAAGAAAGAAAGAAAAAAAGAAAGAGTCATGTATAGGCCTCTTTTTTAAACAAATTTTTTTAGAGCAACACAGAGCAGTGATGGATGCTCTTGGGCTGGGTCAAGGGGAAACAGTATTCGACAAAGGAAAAAATGGTGTGTGTACACATGCATGTATATGCATGTGTGTTGTGTAGGATATGTCATCGTCTGTTTTCTGTTGCTACGGTAGAATATCTGAGTCTGCATAATTTAGAAAGAACAGAGACTCTCTTTTATAGTTCTGGAAGCTGCAAAGTCCAACACGTGACACAAGCATCTGCTGGGCCTTCTTGCTGAGTCATGACACAGCAGAGTGTGCCACATGGTGAGGAAGTACGCATGAGACAGGAAAAACTGAGTTGCTCTTGTATTTCCATTAAGAGCCCATCCCTGTAATAATCAACACACTCCTTCCCCATAGAGTGGTGCCTTCCTGACCTAGTCATCTCTACCTTTTAATACTGTTACTATCTTAGGTTATTTTTTCATTGATAAGATAGAATACCCTACATCCACAGCTTTAGGGAGAAAAGATTTATTTTAGCTCAGTGTTTCAGAAAGTCACAGTCCATTCATAGACAAGCAGCTAGAAAAATGGAGGAGCCACATGGCTGGCCTGGAGCTGGAGCCAGGAAGGGGCTCCTCGTGGCACCGCAGAACAGAACAAGCCTGGAAGGGCAGAATCAACACACACCCCCTCCAGGTCAAACCCCACGCGTCTGCTCCTTCCAGCCAGGCCCCAACTCCCAACAGTACATGGCTCCATAAATACATGAGGCTTCCGGGGAATACTCCACATCCAAACTCCAACATTCTGCCCCTGGCACCCAAAAGACTCGTGTCTACCTCATTATAAAAAATGCATTTAGTCCTTATCTAAGACTTGCCAAAGTTTTAACTGCTTCAGCACTACCAAAAAAAGTCCAAGTTCAGAAGCTGAATAGGAGGATAAAAGGCATTTGGACCAAAACAAGTTTTAAACCCAGCAGGGCAAGAATGAAATCCTGTAGCTCCATGTCCAGCACCTGGGGTACTGTGGCAGCAGCAAGATGTGAGCTCCAAAGAGCTTGAGTGGCCACAGGCTGTGACCTCCATCTTTTCTCCGTTGGGCCAGCCCCACCTGCAGCCTACAGCTTCCTTCAGAGAAAGATCCATGCTCCTGGCTTCTCCGAATTTGTAGGGTCTCCACTATGCCTTGGGCGTCACCTTTATGACTTCGCCCATTGCTCTCCCAGGGGGCACACTGCCAGGCTGCCGTGTCCTTCCTCTGAAGTCTGGGTGGGAACCTCCATGATTGCACAACTCTTGCTCTCAGCAAGCCTGTCAAGCCAGGACTGTGTGAGCGTCATCTAGGACCACCACTGGCATCTTTGGGCAATCACTGCTGAGATCTCCAAGTTCTTATATAGCTGAACTCCAGGTGGCTCTCTTCTTGGCATTGCTTCTCAAAGCAAAGTCCTTTGCCTCTCCACCCTTGAGCTGGTAAAGGACGAGGTCTTGTTGACTTTTGAGATGCCTTCAAGGCATTTTTTAAAATAGTCCTTGGTGTAAGTACTTGGCGTCTTTTTAAAGCTCATCTACTCAACTTCTCTGTGTTCTGTGGCCTCACCACTGCAAGTCATTTTAGCCTGGCATTGCAAACTTTTTATATCATTTTTCTCTGCCATTTTTTTCCTCTGCATTTTGTCATAAAGTTAACTAAAAGCTGCAAACAGTACCCATTTGACAACCTGGACACTGAGCTGCCTCGAGATTTCCTCCACCAGATTAAGTAGTCCACTACACTTAATCTCAAGATTTTTGAGACAAGGTCTCACTCTGTAGCCCAGGCTGCTCCTGAACTCGATATGTAGTCCAAACTAGCCTTGAACTCATTGCAATTCTCTTGCCTCAGCCTCCCGAGTGCTGGGAGAACTGGGATTACAGGCATGTGCCACCATGCCCAGTTTATGTGGTGCTGGGGAATCAAACTCAGGGCGCTGCACTGGTTGGCAAGCACTTTAACCTATGTGCCATTCCTCCAGCCTCAGACTGCTTTCCGTCTGAAACTTCATGAGCCTGGCTTTTCCAATCCACACTTGTATCAGTATTCTGGTCTTCTGAGTTCCAGCCAAAATCTCCCCACCAAGCTCGGCTCAGAGCAGTTTCAGGCTTCTCCAGCCATATAATGGAACCTTTCCAAATTTCTCCCACAAACCAGTTCCAAAGGCTTCCAAACCACACAATCAGGTAAAGTCACAGCAATAACTCCACTTCTCTGGCACCAACTTCTGTCATAGTTACTTTTTCATTGGTAGGACTCAGCAGTTAAACAGTACAAATAAAGTAGAACTACTAGATAGCTGCTCATCATGTGGGCAGTGTGGCACTGAGAAATGGGTCAGGATTTAGCATGGACACCACCCCATAATAGGTTTTGCTTTAGGCAAGTTACTTAATCTCTCTAGCCTTAGTTTTCCTGCTCCATAATACCTAGGTTGAAATGACTGTCAGCTTTCCTGTTGCTTGAATGTAATGCCCGATACTTACAACTTAAAGAATAAAATGCTTATTTAGCTCACAATTCAAGGGGATTCATCCATAGTAGGCTGGCTACAACGCAGAAATACTATGATGAAAAAGTATGGGTGAAAAAGCTGCTCCAGACAAAATAAGCCCCTTCTGGGCCACACCCCTATGAGCCACCACCCTCCTGCCAGGCCCTATCTCCAAAGAACACATTTAGCTATGAACTCATCAATGGATTTGATCACTGTTGAGGAGAGACCTTCATATCTAATAATCTTTTAAAAGCCTCACCTCTGAACATATGAGATTTTTGGGTGATCATAACAATGATTTTTCAGGGTTAATGTGAGGACTAACATTTCTGCTGTAGTTAGGGATATTCAAAACAAGATTGGAGATGGAAATTAGCCCTGTGCCTTGTAAATCTATGTAAACATAACGTGACTAAAGCCACCTATTGCTCCCAATATCCATTTTCTCATTCTTCTAATAATAAAACAATAGTTTTAGCTGGACATGTGGTCATCAGCTGTGGAGTATATTTCTTTCTCTCTCCCTCTTTTTGAAACAAGGTCTTGCTCTATAGCCCAAGCTGTTCCTTCTCTTGAAGTTGGGTAGTCATGTGCCTAATCACTGGCCGATAGCATGTGAGAATAAGTCTCTATGCAACCTCTGGATTATGCGTTGGTGACATAAGAGCATTTCCTCTCTCATTCTGATCCCACTCATCCTTGTTACAGACTGAATTGTGTCTTCCCTCTAAAACCCAGTTCTCATCTTGAAGAACTAATCTCCAGTACTATAAGGTGTGATCTTTGGAAAGAGGATCGTTGAAGATGAAGAAGGCATAACTAGGGTGAACTTTAATTCAGAATGAGAAGAAATTTAAAGGTGGGACAGATAATGGAGAGAGAGGACGATGTAAAGAAACATTGGGAGAAGACAGCTATTAGCTATGTATAAGTCAAGAAGAGACACCTGGAATAAAACCTTTCTTTCACAGCCCTCAGAAGTTACTAAACTTGTCAACACCTAATTTCATACCTCCAAACTGGGGTCAATAAATTCATGCTGTTTAAGCCCCCAAGTAAGCGGCACTTTGTTATGGTAGCTCTAGGAAACTAATACCTGTCATCTCTCCTTCTCATTGTAGAGTAGGATGTGGGTCCAGGACACATTGCATTGAGCCATATTTTCCCTATAGGAACAAGAGGATAGCAGAGCACCAGTGTTTTAGCCCTGGACTGCACACTTAGAGTTGAGAGAGACAGAGAGAGAGAGAGAGAGAGAGAGAGAGAGAGAGAGAGAGAGAGAGAGAGAGAGAGGTATGATTTGAACTCTTTGATTTCAGAATCTGGGCCATTGTTGTTCTAACTAAAATGATAATTAGTAAGCAGTCCTACTTATTAGGAAAGGCAGTGGAGGCAGCACTCAGTGTAATTCTTGGCTATGTGGAATGGTCTAGTTTAGCTGGAAGAAATTTATGATTTGTATGCACTCATGACACATGCATTTCCAGTAGTGGGCACACCCATGTCTATGAACTAAATGCAGCCATCCCAAGGCACAAAGTTGATATTCATTGAGCTATTCTCAAGATACTACATGGTGTAATAAAGTAACTTGTCTAGAAGTTTTCTCCTAATAACTGGTCTCTTTCTTGTCAAAGTAGATGTGTAGTAATTATTATTATTAATATATCAAGTTGGCTTGATACAAGGGTCATAGCCAAACCTAAGGATAAAACCCACCCACTCCCTTCTCCAGCTCAAGTTCATTTCCAGCCTAAGCTTATGCAACATTGTTCTGCTCCCTGGATATATCATGCCAACCTCCAATAAACAACACGCATATAGGACCCTGCATGTTGGCCTCCATAGCTTCTACCTTTATACTCAAGTGTATAAACTACGACGTCTTATGAATGAATGTACCTCCATAAAGTAGGTGTTCTTTGCTTAATTCTAAGCTGACAATTATCTGCCACATATAACACTAGTAGCCTTTAATATGAAGAATATATATCATTCCCTAGTAGATACATATTCACTTTATTTATTAACACATTATTCTGTCTTTCAGCCACTTGAGAAGTATTCACTGAGCAGTTGTGCCTAGCTATTGTCATAGTCACTGAGTACACAGAGATAAGAGACATAATTTCTGACTGCTAAAAGCGTAGGTGCTGTTTCAAAGAAGTAGGGATGAGAATGGGACAAAAATATCATGTTAATACGCTGTGAGGAGAGCTGATTGTGTTAGGATACGCCTAGGACTCTTAGAGCACAGAGTGGGTGTTTGGATGGAGTTTTGTGGAGGAAGCAATGCCTGATATGGAAGAAATAAGGTTAGTTAGCAGCGTAGCTGGGCATTGTATACCTGTGGGGGGGTCTATTCCGCAGCCCTTTGACAATTTATTTAATCACTAGCCAGTGACCTTTCACATTTGGACTACTGTTCTGAAGGAACATTGGCTGCAACAGCCTGTTGATGCAGTATCTTCTGTGGTCCTACTTGTGCTGGATGTCACCTTGTGGGACACATGGAGGAAGCCACACTTAGGCTCTCATGAGTCATGCTTCATAGAACTGTCTTAAGGTAGCATTACCATTTCCAAAGTGCCCTTAGTGCTTGACATATGATAAATGCTTAACAAGTGCGTTTTGAACAATCATTGTTATGATTTTAATTACTGTCTTCTCCCAAATGAGAAACAGGTAAGGAGAATATCAGTGTCTGTCCATGGATGCCACAGTGCTCATTTCCCTCTGTCTCCTTGCCTATCTCTGGCATTGCTCTCAGGGGCGGTGGGCCCTGCTTCAACTTCCGTGTCCCAGGCTTCCTTGAGATGGGGTAGCCACACAACTAGGATCCAAGTAGAAGTCATTAGTTTGCCTTCCAGAACAGAAAATACCTTAAAGATAGGCTGATTCAGCTGCCTCCCCCCTTGGCTTGATATAAGAATCATAGCCAAACCTAGAGCAGTCCTTGCCAAGTGAGAAAAAAAGCTAAGCAAAACTCAGATCGCTGTGATTTCTGAGCTAATCAGAAAGAATTGGTCTGCAGACTTCTCATTATTATGACAAAAGCAAACCCCTGTTATTTTAGCCACTGATACAAAGGCTTCTGTTCAAAGCAAATGAACTCAATCTCTAAGTGACACCAAATGTGGTAAAAATATCCAGTGGATGTTTAAATTTTAAAACATTTATTACATAAAAGACACATTGCCATTGTTCCCCTTCAAAGTGGTCTCCCCTACCTTTGAACACACCCCATTATTTTTGCCACTTTCTGAAGCAGTTCTGGAAGTCTTCTTTTGTGAGTGCCTTTACAAGGTGTGATTTAAAAAAAAAAAAAAATAGGGTGAGTGCCGCTGCCAAGTGCCACCCAGTGGAAAGAGAGGCTCATAAACACGGCAGGGTGTCCTCACCTACCTACTTTATCAGATCTGGCACCAGGCGATTTCTGGCTCTTCCTCAAAGTCAAAATGACCATGAAATATAAGTGTTCTGAATAGATTCAGGATTTCAAGGCAGCCACAGTTAAAGCCTTGACACTTGGGAAAGCCTTCCAGAAGTGCTTCAAAAAGATGAAATGATGATAAAATTTAAAATATTTATTACATGAAAGACATAGTATGTTTGAAGTAAGGAGAAGATGCTTTGGAGGGGCTAAAGGTCATGTGTCTTTTATGACAATATATTTTTTGGTCATCACTATACTTGCAAGATGCAGTTATACTTTTACAGAGTTATAGACTGTCCTTTCTTGTTGAGGCCATATTTCATTATGTGAATATAAACATGTAATTTTATCATTCTGTTGTTGATGGATCCTTAGGGAGGTCCCAGTATGGAAGCTTCGTGAATATTCCTATACATGTATTTAGCTGGATTTTACTTAAGTGTGAAATTTCTGGGTCATGGGTTTTGTATATGGCTTGAGTAGATGTTACTGGACAATTTTCAAAAGTGGTTTTATTAATTTATATCTCCTCCAGCATACACAGAGTTCAAACAGTTCCACATCCTCAGCAATATTTTCCATATTCATCTTTTAATTTTAAACATTTTAATAGGCCCAAGGTAATTTTGAAATAAATCAAATAATAATCAAACAGAATCAAATATATTTGTCATTCTTCATAATTCCAAGGCCACTATGATCCCACTTCCTTCCCAAACTTTAATTTTTTGCAAATTATGCCTCTCCTTCTCTGTGGCCCAGGGTTAATAAAGACATCTGGGCACAGAAGTACATGCCTATAATTCCAGCTACTTGGAAGGCAGAGGCAGGAGCAGAGACCAGCCTGTAGAACTTAGTGAGACTCTGTCTCAAAATAAAGAATAAAAAGAACTTGGGGTGTAGCTTAATGGTAAAGCACTGCTGATATCCATACCCAATATGACACTTTTTTAAAATAAAGAATGAAAGGGGGGAGAAAAGGAGAGAAGGAAGACGGGCAGGCAGGTAGGCAGAAGAGCACACCCCATCATACCGGAGCCTGGCTACACTGTGCTCATGACACACTTTCCCAGGCCATGTATTGGCAGGAGTTAACCCTCCGTGGCCCTCTCCCTTCTTAGAAGAGGCTGGATGGCACAAGAACACCTGATTGCTCTGGGCTGTCTTCTTTTCATTGTAATTGCTCAAATGAGAGGTTTTCTCCTACACGAATTTACCTGATCAGAAAATATTTATTGGTTGATGCTATGGGCTACCCTTTGTATGAAGGAAAGTGGTGTTTTGGTAGTTAAGTACAGCAGCATGGCAACCGTATGTAGAGGCCACAGTGTGCCAGTCCGTCTAATCACCTGCCAGTGAATTGTGAGGAAGGGTGTAATCACAGTACTGGAACAGAACGAGCTTGGAGTCCTCCCAAGTATGTCAAAGAGAAAAAATGATTTTATAATTGTGGGAAAAAAGTGCTTGACATGCCCACACTGTATCGAATTGGTTATATAAGCTGTGAAACAGAAGTCATAGTCCTGTGATCTCACAGAGAAGGGTAATAATACACCTTTAAATAAGCTTTCCTTTCTTGACGCTTCATAGAGGATTCTTCTTCAAGCTCATTCTATTGCTGGCTGCTTCAAGTCCCTGGGATTATATAACTGAATATAATGCTGGTGCCTGTGTATCAGGGGCTGCTCACAGCTCCCTAGACCTTCACCATTCCTTACAGTGTGGCCTCCTCCATCTTTAAATCCAACAGGGACTTATTGAACCCTTTTTGTTCTTTGAACGTCTTCGACTTCCCTGTTTGTGACCTCACGTCCCAGATTTAGAGAGCTCCTATTACCAGTTCACTCCTGCCCAGCTAATCTCCCTTCCTAAACATCAAAACATTTTATGACCTTAATGACATCTGCAGAGTACCTTCATTGTAACACCTAAATTAGTTTTTGGGAGTTGTATGTATACCAAGGCAGGGAATTTTCTGAGTCATCTTACATATTTTTTTCCTCACTCAATAGTTTTCAGTTTTAGAATCTTAAATTCTAGGTCAGTAGTTCTCAACTGGGGTAGTGTAGGGTGATCTTGATTTCCCTTTCCAATTCCAGGTACATTTGGCAGTATGTAGCGACATTTGTGGATGGCATTTAGTGGGTACTGCCAGAGGTATTGCTGACCTGCCTACAATGTATCGAAGAACTCTCACAGCAGGGAATTATCAAGCCCAAGATTTCGGTAATACCACAGTTGGGAAACTCTCCCTTAAACAAAGAAGACACTTCATATAGTTCAAAGCTGTATTTATCAACAGCCGTGTACAGGTATAACTGATGTGTAAGGAGGTAGATGACAGAAAAACAAGAGGAAAAGGAGAAGCTGGGCTATTTGCTACACCTCAGAGCAGCCAAAATTGTAGAGACAATGGACTCACGAATGAAAGGCAGGTATAATATTCAAAGTTACAAATAACAGAAATAAAACTAACAAGCTCAAGGATAAGTAGGGAGAAGGGAGGAAAGTAGGGACCAATAAGGAGGAAAGAGATACTGCCTAAAATGAACAAATAAATGATGGCATAGGTATTTGGTTTGAAATATAGGGGGTAACCACCAAAAGAACTAAAACTTTCAAAAAGGGTTAAAAGAAGTTCCTCAGGGAAGTCGGTCTGGGATTAGAGAAAATAGGATGAAAGGAGGCTATATTTTGTTATGAATCCTGCTGTACCTTTTCCTTAAATGTGAAATAAAAAGTAATTTTAATGGAATGTAATAATATATGTTTTTAAGAAAATTATTCACCTGGATAATTTATTCATAGTACAGTAACTCATATACAGAATAGTAACAATATTTACTGATAGTCCAATGATAGTACAAAGTACAGTAACAGCAATACAACAAGGTTTTAATAAGCACATATGAGAGCCTGTAAGATGAAATTTAAGCATTAGGTTTCTTGGGCACATGATTCTCAGTTTCAATTATGTACATTACAATAAAATCAGTATGTTAGGTTTCCATTGCTGTAAATGGAGATATCAGCATCAAAAGAGGAAAAGTTTATTTTGACTCATAATTTTAGAAGTTTCACCCTGTAGTTGGGTGGCTGATTGCTTTTGGGCCTGTGGCAAGGCCGGGCATCACCGTGGGAATATGTGACAGAGGGAACCACTCGCATCATGGTGGCAGGGAAGCAAAAGAGAGGAAAAGGTAGGTATCCCAATTACCCCTTCATGAGGCCATCCCCGGTGACCTGACTTCCTTTTACTACAACTATTTATTGAAGTTTTCACTGCCTCCCAGGAGCATTACATGCTGGAGGACCAAGCCTTCACTACATGGGCCTTTAGGGACATTTTATATCATATAAACTATTGTCTGTGTATCTAGACTAGAAACAGACAAAAGGAAAAACATTTAAATTGTTGGTTGGAAGGATTAGATGTCAATGTTTTATTTTTAATTTAACCATTAATGTTGGTTGTCATGATTGTCTTAAGAATGGTGATGTGTTTTAAAGCTATTCTCATATTTTATTAATTCCTTTAATTCACTGTCATCTTCAGTTTTTGGAACTTTGATTGTGATGGCACTGGATGACAATAATACAAGATTAAAAAGGGACACTGAAGGTCTGTTTTCTTCAGGATCCCCTGTATTACCACATTACCATGTCAAAGCGTGATGTGTTTGAGAGGAATAAAGCTGGATTTTTTGACAAAACCTCTTAATCAGTTCAAAAGAAGAACCTGGTGGGGAAGATTTTGCAAGCCAAAGACTGTAAACATTGTCCAGTTTCCTTTACTGCCTAAGCATGTGAAGTTTCAGAAAATCAAGTTAGGTCCTGTGTTTACCTATGAAAACAGTCACGGCCAAGGTTAGTAACCAAGGTCAGCACTGAGAGGTGCCACTGGCTGTGTGCTTCAGTGCTAGGATTAGAGGATGCCCTTGGCCTTAGGTGACGAACCAGCCATAGATCTGAGAGCCTCTCCCTCACCTCTCCTTTGCATCCACACCTCCCAGTGCACTACTGGGCCTGACATAGGGATTGGGGGTATCAGGAGAGAAGGGTGCACGCTTGTCTCTGCTCTCACTGTGTCATCTTGGGCAAGCTACTTGACCTCTGTGAACCTCCAGTTTCCTCAATCACGAAGTACCAATAGCAATGGAAAACTTGCAGGATTGTTGGGTAAGAATAAGGAAACCACAAACTACATTCGAGTCAAGGGGGCAGGTGAGGCTAAGGCCTGTTTAGTGATATTGTAACCTACATCCACTCAGCACCTCTATGTGTCCCATTGTTACCTCAAAGTCATCCTGGCAACACCAGTGCTGGACCTGGCCAGCTGGGAGGACCTGGACAACTGATAAAGGTGCTCCAGCTAATAGCTGTTATGACAACTGTGTAGAATGACAATTTCAATGCATCAGTGGACAAAGCGGGCTCCAGGAGGAGGAACGCAGTGGGAATCAGCTCACAACATGCAGTCAAAGTATAGACTTCTTGCTTGGGAAGAGATAAAGTCACCCACGTGGGGAATTAACTTTGGGCTCCTATGCTTCTCTGAATGCTGAGTACAGGGGGTGCAGAAAGCTCTGGGAGTGAGACAGACTTTTTTTCTAACACTGGAATTTAGCAAACCAAATAACAGCTACCCAAGCTAGACATTTTAAAGTGCTATTAAGCTTACATCTCTCTCTCTCTCTCTCTCTCTCTCTCTCTCTCTCTCTCTCTCTCTCTCTCTCTCTCATGCTAGGGATTAAACCCAGTGTGTTCACACTGAACTACATGACCTTTTTAATTTTTTTATTCTTTTAATCTTTTATTTTGAAACAAGGTCTCACTAAATTCCCAGGTTGCCTAAACCAGGCTGAAACAACACCTCTGCCTCAGCCTCTCAGAATGCTGAGATTACAGGCCTATGCACTGCGGTTTACACTTTGCTGTTTAGAAAATAAACTCTAATATTTGTGAACTTTAAATGACATAAGCAGTATAAAAACTCACATAGAAAACTTGAACTAAAAAGAGAAAACCTCAACCTAATCATAAGGGAACAATCAGATAAACCCAAACTTTGGAACAGATTACAGGCAGGAGTGTCTAACCTGCAGCCACCTGGGGTTTAGGATCTTCTTTTTCTGAGTGAAGAGGAACTGTCTTGGGCTACATATAAAATATATGATACATTTAATGTAAATATATAACGAGTAAAGCGTCCTTTAACATTTTTTCATTGTAACATTAAAAAATAGGTCAACCGCAGTTTGAACATACCTAGTAGACTCTTTTTTGAAAATCTGATGGGCTTTGGATGTAGCTCAGTAGTAGAATCCTTGTCTAGCTTGCTTAAGGGCCTGGGATCAATCCTTAGTACCACACACACACACACACACACACACACACACACACACAGAGAGAGAGAGAGAGAGAGAGAGAGAGAGAAAAGTAAATAACATAGGATCAGGTTTATATCATGGAATAAGAAGAAAAGAAAGCAGAAAAACTTTCTTGGACCGAAAGATACTAAAGAAATACAGTAAGTGGGCTGAGAATATACCTGAAAGACAGAGCATTTGCCTAGCAGAGGCCCTGGGTTCAATGCTGTACATTGAAAATACATAATATTTACATATCTATATGTGTATAAATATATATGTATGTAAACTTTAATCTGTGAACCTGGATTGATTTCTGTATTAAAGAAACTAAAATGATTTGGAAAGAGTTGGGGACAATTTAGTCCCCAATATATTACAAAAATTGCTAAGTTTTTAGTTATAAAGCTGACAATATGTATACAGAAATGAAACTATTTTTGGGAGATGCTAACTCACAATCCTAAAAGGAAATTAGAAGTAAAGTATTGTTATGTTTGAATGTGTCCTGCAAAAGTTTACAGGTTGGAAACATAATCTTCAAATTCACATGTCCGTACTTGAAGGCAGGGCCTCCATGAGGTAATTAGAAATAGATGAGATCCTAAACACCTTTGTAAGAAGAGGAAGAGACCCGCCAGCCCATGTCCCACCACTTGATGCTCTCTACCATATTATGATGTAGCAGCAGGGCCTTTGCCAGATGCCAACTGAATACCAGTGCCACACTCTTGGAATTCCCAGCCCCCAGATCTGTGAGCCAAATAAGCTTATGCCCTTCTTTATAATGATTTAGTCTCAAGGATTTTGTTACAGTAACAGAGAACAGACAATATCATGATATTTGTGACTTCTTTTCAAATGGCTGAGCAAAAAGTTATTTATATATAGTATAATATTTGTATATATGCACAAAAACAAAGAAAAAACAAATTACAAGATATATTGGTGCTCTTTGTACCATCCTTTTAATTTCTTTGTAAGACTGGAAAATCTTGGGCTGGAGGAATGGCTTAGCGGTTAAAGCATGTTCCTAGCAAGCACTAAGTCAAGTGCTAAGTACCCACGTTCCATTCCCCAGCACCACATAAACTGGGCGTGGTGGTGCATGGCTATACTCCCAGCACTCGGGAGGTGGAGGCAGTAGGATTGCCATGAGTCCAAAGCCAGCCTGGACTCCATCTTGAGTTCAGGACCAGCCTGGGCTACAGAGTGAGACCCCATCTCAAAAAAAAAAAAGACTGCAAAATCTCATAATAAGAATTTGAAATTATATCTATATTCTTCTAATAAAATAGCACATAAACATAAGTTCTAAATTTTCATTATGTTTAGTTATTACCGGCTACATATGCATATTATGCAATTGTTTTGGTTTGTGGTTTCTTCATTCATTTGAATTATTTTATTTTAGCTCTTTAATCTTGGGCAATTTTCAAATCTTAGCTACAATGCTAATTAAGCTGCTGCTTCATGAGCCAACAGGACATTTGCAAACATGCCAACTGATTTGTTAGTTTTGTTTTGAGAAAGGGTGTTCCTATGTAGATTATGTTGGCCTTAAACTCATTGTGTAATGCAGGATGACCTCCAACTCCTGATCCTCCTGCCTCAGCCTAATGCTTGGCACACCTACGATTTTTTTAAAGTAACACCTATTCCGACTGGTGAGAACTCTCCCCTAGTATCACCCATTCTTTCTTTTTTTGGGTATGATGCTGGGAAAGAAGAATGCAGGTAAAATCGGGAATAACAACTTTTAAGAAGTCTATGCCTACTTGGTTCTATGTTTCAGGGCCTCTTGGACAAAATTCTTGCAAGCCGTGAAGACAGCACGACGATAAGTTGTATCAGAAGAGTGCAGCATGAAACTTGCTACGAAACTTAAGATCATATTCTACAGTTGTTAATTTTTAAAAAATCAATATTTTGTTATATCCCATTGGCCACCCATAAGGCAAATTTGGATGATAAGTTTGCAAGAAACTATGGCCAAGTTTACTTAAGGAATCTTTTTGTGAACTCAATAGTAAGTACTCGTAAGGAGTTTCCTGGCCACATGGTTCATATTTTCTCCTGATGTGCCCCTTTGTGGCTCCTCTTGCCAGGATGCTTCTTCTTACGGCAGATGTTGCCCCGGCTGTTCTCCCTGGCTCCTTGCGCTTTCATCCACTGCTTCACAGTAGGATTGTGTGGGCTGACACAGATTCTTCTGCGTTTGACGTGAAGGCTGACGAGAAGGGAAGACAATCACTATTATAAAACACATCAAAAAGAGTAAACAGAATCCACTGTTGCCCGCTGGATTCCCAGGGAATGAATCCTAATGCTGAGCACCCTAAGGTTAAATCAGGACTTCACACACCCTGCTGCCTGTGTGTCTTGAAGAGCAGTAGAGAATACTAAGAAGAGAAAAAGGAGTTGGGTCAGGAGGAGGGAAGAAGAGGAGGAAAGAGAAGGAAGGAAGGAGGAGGAAAAGAAGAAAATAAGACCAAGGGAAAGCAAACAAAAACCGACTTGCCTAACAAAAACCGACTTGGTCTCAAACACCCTGCTCTGTAACGTTTTCCTGGAGCATCTCAGGTAAGTGTTCTCGGTTTTCCCTTTGTGTCCATTATTTGTTCCCCTTTGAATGTCCATGGTGAGGTCTGTGTGTCTCTGGCACTTAGTTTTGTATTTGATTTCAGTGCTTAATCTTTTCTACTAAAGTTATGCTCCTTGACAGAGGAATAATTTTTCTTTCTTTTTTTCTTTCTCTCTTTTTTTTTTTTTTTGGGGGGGGGGGGTTCAAGGGATGGAGCCCAGGGCTCTCTAAGTCACTAAGTTACTCAGGCTGGGTTCACACTTACAAAAAAGATCCTAACTCTACAGTGGGGATTCATTCATTGTAGACATGAAGTGAAAATTATTCCAAATATGGGCAGTCTGGTTTTCAACACTTGAAAATTCTGGGTATTTGTTAAAAATATATAATATGGATCTATTCATAGCTCAGAATCTGCTTTCCTTTTCCTACATAACATTTTGACACAGGAGTGGGTGAACTCTTGGGCAGCTTTCACAGTATCTGGTCAGATACTGTGGCAGAATTTCTTATTACACAAGGCATTGTGACTTTCAGTTCTCCACCAGGTGCCAGGTAGCTCTGATGAAATGTTGCAAGTTGTGCTAGCTTTACATAGATAATATTTTGTGGGTCTTAATAAAATTGAAACTGTTCACCTTTCTAGTCAGAGGGAAAGGAGGGGCGGTTAGAGAGTAGACCGCTGTTCCCCCAGGCGTCTGAACTGGAACAGTTATTACTTAACACGGGCTCAGACAGGGACACAAAGTGGTGGAAAGTGTGGATGAGCTCTGTCATCATAAAGCCAGCCTGAGGGGGAGACTGACCTGAAGGAAGAGGGGCGTTCTAAGAGGACAGCACGGGCCCTAGGTGTGTAAGACTGAGAGGGCTCAAAAGAAAAGCTGATTTTCACCGTGGCCAGCCGGGCGGCTATTACAGGGGAAAATCTGGCTGTAGCGTGGCTGCGGAGGAAAAAACAGGAACTAGTTGGGGGCGCTTCACTTTCCAAACTCTTTCCTGTCCTTGTGTTAGCAGGACCCGAGTAAAGACTTCACCGCCGTGCAGAGGAACCCACGGGTTACACGGGAGAGAACTAGGACTTGACTCCACGATTAAAATGTAAGGGTGATGAGAGGCAGAAAAAGGCATCAGCCCTGGGGCGAAAGGAAAGAACCTGGGGAGATAACACAGACGGAGGATGGTAGAAAAGCAGGCAACCACCAGGGGGCGCCCTTCCGAAGGCCCACATGATAAAGGCCTCAGTTTCTCAAATAGGCTGCCGGAACGCAGCTCTCAAGTACGGGAAGCAAAAATGTTTTAGAATCCTAAAGTATAAGAACTGCTATCCCGTGTGTGTCCCACTAGCATCAAGGGAGACCGTGGAATGCTGGGAAAACAGCCAGCCTGTTCCACACTTCTTCCTTTGCCCTGAATCGTGTAGTTTCCTGACAGGCACTAACTCATCACACTGTGATTTCCAGGAGCAGAGTTTTAACTCTTAAGAAACCACTGGCAGACTATAAGAAGGGAGCTACTGGAGGAGCAGCACTACAGTTAGAGCACTTGTCTAGCCAGCGCAAGGCCCTGGGCGCACGCCTGTAATCCCAGCACTTGAGAAGCTGAGGCAGGAGGATTGCCATGAGCTCCAGGCCAGTCTGGGCTGCATAGTGAGTTCAGGACCAGTCTAGACTGTAGTGCAAAATCCTGTCCCAAAAAAAGGAGGGGGAGTTAAAAACAGCCCACTGGACTTAAATCAGGGAGATACAGCTAGGATTATTCCCCAAATTTAATGTTTTTCATCTCTCTAAACACAACATCCTGTCACAAAATTCCAAAAACCCCCTCAAGACCCTCAAATAACTACATTTATTTTAAAATTTTAATTAATTACTTTTGGTACTAGGAATTGACTCCAGGACCTTCACATAGAGCTACATCCCCAGCCCACTTTATAGTTTTGATTTAGAGACAGGGTCTCGTTAAGTTACCAAGTTGCCTAGGCTGGTGGGCTCAAACTTGTAATCTTCCTCCCTCAGCCTTCCAGAGTATGAGGATTACAGGCTTGCATCACCAAGTCTGGCTGGTCAGATAACTATATTTAATAATCCCAAAATTTCTTCCCACAGATACCCTCAGCCCTCTGCTTTAGACTACAGCTTTTCATTATATAAAACTTTTAGAGTCAAAAAACTCTTTAATGAAGTCACATAGAAGGGCTTAAAACAGCAAACTGATTATCTCAGACATCAAATATTACAATGATCTTTAGATTAGAAACAACCTATTTCTAGGAAGAAAAGAAAACTTTGTGAGGTCACTGTAAGTTTTTTTATATAAAGTAATTGTGATTTATAGTACATGTGACTTAGGAATCCTATTTTGAACATGAGCAATGTTTTCTGCACCTTAACATTTGTTTCAGATCTTAAGGTCATTGTAGAGAGTTAAAGTGAAGAAACCATATACTAGGTTAAATAAAGACACTCTGCAGTAAAATAATTTGAAAACACAATTATCTTTATATTGGACATCAGAAATCACAGAGTACCTATAATTTATGATTAAAAACTACTACAGAGTCTAATTTTATTTGGGGCCAAGTCACAACTACTCCGTGTTTCTCACTTTTCTTATCAGCACAGAGGTCAATTTATAAACTTATACTTGAATAGCGCAAGCATTTTTAGATCCCAGCTATTGGCCTCATGTTTCCCTTTAATCAAAATCAAGTCCTCTTAAAAGCAAAAATTCATGTTTTTCATTATATTTTTTTGTCATCAAAGTGAGGACTTATTTATGTTGCTGCGTCTTTCTGATTCCAAAGAAACTTCCTTGAAAACCCTGTGACCAATGGTGGCCACTGAGAAGCCTCAGAAGCTGTGCCTTACAGGTATACAGAACCTTCTTCCAGAAGGTTCTTCTAAGACTCGCTGAGAGCCCCGTATAAAAGCTCCTCCCCTGATCTGAGGTGACACATGCCAACAGGTGAAAAAACTTGAGACCAGTGGGAACCTGGTGCTCCTGAATGCAGCCAGAGCAATCTCAGGCAGGTCAGCTGTGTGGACCAATGCAGACGTCCAGGTGACTCCAGTTGACTTGACATTGTCTATCCTTCAACAATCTATAATTGTGTATTTCAAGATTAAACACTGGTAGAATCTCAGCTGGGTGAATACTGAGGATGTTTCAAGTAAGTTGGGAACTCGAGCCACACCTCAGATGCACTCAGCACGCATCATTTCCTGAGTTGTCACAGGTTATACTGTGCCTGATGGCTACTAAGTCATCTGAGCCAATACATCCAGACCCAGGCTGAATTAAGGAAATTCTGAGAGTTCCCAGGCCTCTGTCTTCTCCCACAGAGTCACTCACGCTTATTAAAAGTTGGAAGCAATAATTTTCTCCTCCTCAACATCTGACCCAAGCACAGTTATAAATCTTATTGGCTCTCATACCCTTTTGAGAGTCTTACAAAACCTATGGCCCTTCCTCCCAGGTACATGCACACAGGTCATACACAAACATTTTATGGAGTTCACAGTCCCTTGACCTGAAGACAGTCTGTCAGCGAACCTCTCACAAACTCTTCCTCTGAACTTTCAAGCATCTTTGCCGTGGAGCAGTATTTCTCAAAGTTGACTTGGGGATAATTTCCTATGAAAGGGGGAAAAATTCACTAAGTCTCAGAGAATATTCAAGTCATCGGAAATGGTAGGTTTAATCCATAGGATAAAAAGTCTCCTGGGGTCTCCAAGAGGCCAGAGCTTACCGAGAAATGGAATAGTGCTTGGTGTATTACTTCTGATTACATACTTGTTAGAATAAGGAAGGTGGAATGACTCAGGAGCAAAGGCACAAGCTGTGGGGTTATCTGTAGCTTGGAGGAAGGGGCACCAAGTGGCTCACCAGCATCACCTAGTGCCCTCAGGTCTGTTAAACGCAGCACACCAGGGAGAGATGCCCACATGTGAAGGCAGTAGGAGATTGGGGAATGTTTTCTGATTAGCTTCACCATTCCTTTGAATGACTTTGGAGGTACGTAGTATTCTAAACCAAGAGACCTAGAGGTACAACCCATTTCTGCCATTCACTAACCATATAGCAGCAGGTGAATTCTGTTTCAGCACAGCTTTCTCTTGCATGTGACAAGAAAGCCATTTATGCCTCCCTCCTAGCATTGTGGGTGGCCTTCCAGCACTGAGCCAGGCCTGGGCTGGCAAGGGTGGGAGGGCTCACTGTGACCAACATCCCAGAATCAAAAGCAGAGAGGGCATTTGTAATTGGATCGTATGTAGCACTTGTGACAGGTACAGATATTGCCACATGATTTTTTGAACCTTAAAATAGGCCCCTGATAAATTCAGAGTAAAAGTGACAACCCACATACATGCCTGGAAAAGTTACAGCTAAGCAATGGTGTACAACAGAATTACGTATTTGCTGTTTTTATTTTTTTTTTCATTCAATATTTCCCTTGTTTTGCTCAGGAAAGTCATAAGTGTTACCTGGTGACCAAGAACATTGAGCCCCATCTCAGCATCACAGTGGGGGAGCTCAAGCTTACACAGATCTTAGGACATCCCGTATGACGAGATCATGCATTTACTTTAAGGGAGCCTGGGCTCAAAGACAGTATGAACTCTTTCTTCCCTGGTTTGGATAATTATCTCTATGTTCGGTATCAGGAAAAGCCTTTCATCCTGTTGCTTGTGGGCTAGAAGAATAACCAGTGTGCAGGTTTGATGTCAGTTCCTGCCCCAAATCACTCACATGACAGCAGCCAAGTCACAGTCGCCGTCAACTCTCTGAATGCGACACGTATTCACTCTTTCTAGGAGCCTTCTGGAAATGTGATGTGAAACCTCAGTGCAGCAGCTGGAGGCAATGGGAAGTATGGCTAAGGAAAGACAAGAGAGCAAACGTCACATCTCACAGTTTGTGGAACCCCCGGAATGATTCTCATCCAAATTTCAGAGAAACAGAGCAGAGTCTGTTAGATGGCATCGCCCCCTAGAGGTTTTCTAGTAAAAACTTCTAAGTGTGAGTATTTCCGTTTTTAAAGAACAGTTCATCACCTAATTTCAATTATTACTCCAGAATTTCCATATAGGAGAGATTTAGGGGTGTCAGGCTGAAAAAAGAGGATTAGTAACATTTCTTCTGAAGTTACAGTTTTTATTCAACTGACACTTTTGCTTGGTTGGGAAGGCAAGGTGATAAAAGATTAAGAAGTGTAAAGTTTTCCCCAAAGACACTATGCCACTATTGCACAAGATCAGAGACTATCACCAGCTTTAATCCCAAAATCAGAGTTCATGTGTACACAGACTCGTCTGATGGGGTTAGGGATTCTCTCAAAAGAAATAGGTTAAAATATTACAAATAACAGAGAAGTCTCAGCGTGGGCTTCTTGTAACAGCAGCACTCAGCAGTATAAGGGAACAAGGACCTGAGGTCTGCAAGGCTCTACCTGATCCCCCGCAACTCCTTCCCTAGTGCATCCTAGAGGTACCAGGTTGCTTTAGGAGGGACTCGGTACAAGTCCGCCTTGAAATTTCCTTTGAGAAGTGGTTTGTCAGGTCAGTGGATGCCCTTTTCTGTGGGGCCTGAGAAGTGGGCACTGAGTCCTCTTAAAAAAGAAGTTGGCCGCGTGCACAGCTGCTGCCCAGCAGAGGTGCCATAATGCTGCAAAAAGGGGGCTGTAGTGATGAGAGAGACCATCACCCTAAGTCTATCATACCACCTTCCTCTAGATTCTTAGAGGGAAGAGACCCTTCCCTAGGCCTCACGATTTGAGACATATTGAGAATATGTGTATTACAGAATCCTGGAAAACCGACTGCTGGTAGGCCAGAAGCTGGGGCCTCAAAACTTCCTAATTTCTATATTCACTGGCCAGGGAAGCCCTGACCCAGGGGTTTCATGGGTGGCGTCTAATACATGTGAACAGAGAATTGAGGTCAATAACTGAATTATACTAAAGTCAGTTAGTCTGACAATTTTGAGATTGTCTTAGACTTTCCTCCATTAAAAGAAGATTACTTGCTTCTGCAGTAAGGGTGAAATAAAGTATGGGGAAAACATGGCTAGCACACAGCAGGGTGCAGCAGGGCTATGTGAGAAACAGGGGTGCATCAGCAGAAGCGAGGCTCAGTGTAAAGACTCAGGTACTCACTATAGAAGTGACATTTAAGTTGGGGACTTGAAACATGGAAAGACTGTGCACTGGGCCATCAATGTAGAGGTGACAGCAGGTGAAAATAGAACAGAACTTACATCGACTTGGCTGGAACATAGACTTTGTGAGTGTAAGTTGTAGAAGAATAACATGAAACGCCTGTTGGATCAGATTCCCACACATTCTACTCTAGGAGTACAAATCCAATAAACTCTTTCTATGAAAAATTTAAAAATCAAGATAGAGTGAGATACTTAACACTCTTCTGTGGAAATATACGTGTGGATAAATAAGTGATGATTTTGATCTCCTCCTTTTTGTGAACAATTTTAACACAAACAAAAAGTTTCGGAATAATAAAAACACCAGTAGAGCTACCACCCAAATTTTACTAATTTCAATCGTTTTCTACATTTGCTTTCAGTTTTTAAGATTTTTATCTGTGAAACAGGTCTTGCTAAGTTGCTCACACAGGGCCCCTGCCTCTGCCTCCTCAGGAGCTGCAATTACAAGCATGAACCACTACATGCAGTTTCTCTCTTGTTTCTAATACTTTAATATTACCTGCAAAGCTACAATGAATATCCTGATGAGAATAAGAGGTGACACTTATTAATTGCTGTGTTCCAGGCACTAGGATAGCTGCTCCATAGGAATTAAATCATTTAATCTTTGAAGCAACTTATAAGCAGAAAGAACTACATTTGTCCTGATTTGGTAGATGGGTGTCTCATGTACAAAAACGTTACATGTTCCTGAATTCAAAGAAATGATGGGGCTGGGATTTGAATTCAGACAGTTCAGATTTAGAGAGAGAGAGAGAGAGAGAGAGAGAGAGAGAGAGAGAGAGAGAGAGAGAGAATCTCTGGGCTCTAACATACTGAATTTTCTGTATGTTTCCCTGGGGCCCACACAAGAATTTTCCTAGGACAGTTTGCACCCTGGAACATGCATTGGAATCCTTTGGAATCCCCAGTTCTCTCCATCCTTTTCCTTGCCTTAAGCCTGATTCAGTGTATCTGAGACAACTTCCCAGGTAATCCTCTGATCCTAGGTCACACTGGGAGAATCATGGCTCTGGGAGAACTGGTGTATAAGGTATGATACAAAAAATTTTGTGGGTATTGAAACCTTTTCTCAAAAATTGACAGCAAAAATCACATTGCCATGAATCCCCTTTATGATTTCGATCAAAATGTGCCCCAAGAGTCTTCTATGTTTGGAGGTGATTGGATGGTGGAGGCATAGTGGAGTAACCTGCTGGCGAGTTCAGAGGCTGAGTGTCCCGCTAGGACATGGGTCACTGGGGGCATCACCTAGAAGGGTATGTTCTTGATCCTGGCTCTTCCTCTCTCTCTCTGCTCCCTGGATGCCGTGGGATGAATAGCCCTCTTCCACCAAACCCTTCCAACATGCCCTTTTAGCAACTGAGCCAGCCAACTAGGGACCAAATTCTCTAAAAATTGTAAGACAAAATAATCACCTCCCTTAATTTGTGGGTGTTAGATATTTTTCCTAGTGATGGGAAAGTTACAGTACAGTCTTCCTCAAAACACTCCCCTTCTTTTTGGACACACTACGCCCATAGTTCTTGTCACTTGCTGAAGCTGTTCTGAAAGTCCTCTTTCATGAGCACTTTTAGTTACACTGTCATGGCCAAAGAATTGACATGTTCTGGATTTTCTGGAGGACCATCTTAGGAGAACACTTTGAAGACATTTGAATTTTGCTTCGTGTGCTTGCCAGTATGGCAGGCACAGGTCCAATTCGGCCCTACCTGGTTATGAGCCAATCAGAAAAGAACAGAGGGAGCTCCACAATGCATTCATGCTAAGGAAGAACAAAATTAGATTATCAGATTTAAACAAGCAATTCTTATTTTGTACTTGATAGATATATAGTAGACTCACACTTAGGCCCTGCACCTTAAACATCACGCTATATTCATGTTTGGAATGGTGATTTTAGTTTTAACCAAATCTTAAGTTAATATTACATTGTTACTAAATTAAATTAAGTTAAAATATTATTTTGAAAGCTTCTTGGTTCTAATTTTAAAGCTTCTAATTTTATTTTGGTGTTTTAATTACAGAAGAAATTTATTATTGCACATGGAGCTTGTTCCTGGTTTTATGCTCATACATCAGGTAACATAGTAAAATGATTCAAAAGTCAATATTAAGTAAAAGAGTATTTCTATCAAAAGAGGTCCATACACCTGTAATCCCAGCACTTGGAGGATGAGGCAGAGGATTGCCATGAGTTCAAGGCCGGCCTAGGCTCCATTGTGAGTTCAGGACTGGCCTGGACTACAGAGTAAGACCTTGTCTCAAAAAAAAAAAAAAGCTTATAATTACCTACACTTGAGAAAATCACTATTTTATCACACTGTTTCCCTAGACATAGAATATAACATTTTATAAAAAGTACAACTACCTTATAGTTATGACTGGCTTTTGGAACTGAAGTCTAGACCCTTACTCTAACAATGACACAGGATTCAGGAAGCACAGGACACAGTGTTCTAGTGTAAAGAGCGTCTGGAGAGAGACTGAAGGTAGGTTCCTGGGTCAGTCACGTCCGATCTCTCAGGGGCCGCTGTGGTGGAGTGGAGGGCAACTTTTAACAACAATGCGTGCCCGTGGTGAACTTCCCCAGCAAGTGCACAATAATTAAAACATGCAAAGACATGGCTTTCTTTCAAGATGCAAGCAGCAAGTATCTAGCCAGCATCTGTGTGTTTCAGAAGCCATGCTAACAGCTCTGAGAAAGTAGGTTGTTAGCAGGAAGCAATTTGGGACTGAAGCAAAAGCTCCCAATTTGCATGTGCTAGACACAGCACAGCCTCAGTCTTAATGTGCTATAAAAGCAGCCATGCCCACAAAGCACTAGATTGTGGATTTAAGAAGGCTGCCTCGGGGCCACAGGAATTGGATAATAGATAGGTTTATGAATGCACTACTGAGTCCTCAGAACCAGCAGCTCTATCAGCAGGTGCGGACTATGCCCTACCTTTGGATAGTATCCAAGGTCACCTGCTTCCTGATTGGTACGGAACCCTTTGAGTGATACAGAACACTTCGGGAATGCCAGTTATTGAACAATCACATCAAGATAGCCATTTAAGACACCGTTAAGATAATGGAACAGCTTGCTGCCTAAAAAAAACAAAATGTATTTCTCAAAATCCCAAGTTGACTCAGGCCATTTCCTTATGGCCTCCTCCTGCCTCCAGTTACCAGGGCAACTTAGCTCCTTCCCCGAACTGCTCATTCCCCCTCCCGCCCCCCAGCCTGGTCTCCCACCCGCTTTGTGGAGCTTGCACCACTCGGTGCCACCCACAGGGCACCTGGCACACACACACACTTGAATGAAAGTTTGCTGAAGAGAGCAGTGGCACTTCCTCAACTGTTCTCAGGTTTACCATCATGTGTTTTAAACTCAAGATTACTTATTTTTAAAAGGCAGAAGGTGGGGGCTTCTCAGAAGATGTGAGTTTCCTGTGTCCTATACTACTTAGGGGGAGCTCCAAGACTGAACCAAAAGGCTACTGTTGGCTCTCAGCTCTTTTTATTTTCATCACCAATTGTACCTTTCAAACTCCTTTGCATTTGCTGTCCCATCCTCTCTTCCAGGACTCAGTCCCTTGTGAGGTTTCATTCGGCCTGTCCACGTGTCTTTCCCTCTCTCTCTCCCCCCTCCCCTCTTTTCTGTAGGAGCCCTGTGGAAGGAACAGCCGGAAATAGATCAGGAGGAAGTTGAGAGGAAAGAACAACTTTATTTCAAAGCTGTGCACGAAAAAAAAAAAAAATTGAGTTGGTGGAGTTGTCAAAACTGGGTGCGAAGCCTGTGGTTAGATCTTTCAGAAACAGGGAAAGTCCTCAAATTTCAGAAGTGAATGTTTCTGAAATATGGTACAGAAACATAAAGATGATAAACTTTATCTTGATAAAACAGATGAATAGAAATTGAAGAGATTATCCTTCTCTCCATGTTTATTTATTTAAATTCAGGACACTGGCATCTGTGTGGAAGTCCCTAACCAAATGCCTCTAGGGTCCAGGTAGTTAATGAGGTATGGTAATACCTGGAAGGGAGGGACAGGAGCTAGGCTGCTTCTGCCTGTTCTGGCTGAGGCCTGTGAAGTCACTGCTGCCAGATCTGTTTCGTTTGGTGGCACAGGGGAATGGAACTCAGACCTCATTCACGCTAGATGAGTTTCTGTACTACTGAGTTACTGCCCCTCCCTGCAGACAGCCATCTCCAGATCTGATTTTTAAAGAGAAACCCTAAATCCAATCTGCATGAGTATTTACATGTAATATGTGTTTTTAAGTGCTGCCTTGACTTTCTCAAAAGCACACCAAACACAATCGTATCCTGCCTTTGCGCTGGACCCAAAGAATCTGCTCAGGGTAAAGCTTAAGTCATCAATCAAATATGAAGTTCCATTATACTTAAGCACTCTTAGATATAGTAGTGAATACTACTATAAAATAGGTTCCCTCTACTCCAAGTGCAGTCACTGTCTGCCCCGTATGCCAGCAGCTCACAAGTTACTTCTCCTCAAAGATGCTTTGAGTGATTTCTTCCCATCCTGCTTCCCTTCCCAAAGGTCACACTGAAGCTTCATTTTTCAGTATGTTTGGGCCTGACCTGTCTCAGGGAATATGCAGTCACCTAACTCCAGGCCAGTGGGTCTAGTCTGTCTTCTGACTAGAATGCGCACACTTCCGTTCAGAGTTCAGCAGGTGACAGGTGAAAAATGCCTTTACTCCAGCCTCTAGCTGGAAACACTGTGGTCAGAAAAGAAAGGGCTGGAGGAATAGCACAATGGTTAAAGCACTTGCCTAGCAAGATCAAGGCCCTGAGTTCCATTCCCCAGCACCACATAAAGCTGGGTGTGGTGGTGTATGCCTGTGATCCCAGCACTCAGGAGGCTGAGGCAGGAGGATTGCTGTGAGTCCAAGGCCAGCCTGGGCTCCATAGTGAGTTCAGGACCAGCCTGGACTGCAGAGCAAGACCCTGTCTCAAAAAATAAATAATAAAAAAAGACACAGAAGACACAGCTTAAAGTTGTCTTTACATGGAAAGACCTCATCCACAAGGTAGTAGATTATTAACTTTTTTTTTTTGGGGGGGGGAGTCTGTTTTTGAGGCAAGGTCTTGCTCTGTAGTTCAGGCTGTCCCTGAATTCACCATGTATCCCAGATTGGTCTTGAATTCTGGGCAATTCTTCTGCCTCAGCCTCCTCAGTGCTGGGATTACAAGTACCTACCACCACATCCAGCTAATTCATATATGGTGCCAAGGAATTGAATCCAGGGTCTGGCAGATGCTGGGCAAGTACTTAACTACTGAGCGACACAACACCCCCAACCCAGGTTCCTTCTGAAATTTCTCAAAAACCTAGAATCTGGCACTCTCTTTCAGATGTCTTCCCTCAAGTTAGAGATTTTCACCCCCTGCCTTCAGCCCCACTTTTAGGCACCTTCCGCACACCCCCTGTAGGCCCAAGCGACTAGTACTCCCCGCTCACCTTTTGAGGGTTGAAGAGCCACGCAGACAGCCAAGGCTGCGAGAGCAAGTCCTGTCTGCGACATTCCTGTCTGCCCCACTGGCTATGACAGCACGGCAGGTGAAGCTGTGAGATCAGGAAATGAAGCTGAGTGCCCTTGGGTGCAGAGAAGAAGCCAGAAGCAAGGCAGGTAGCCCCGCCCCAGGAGGTGCTCACAGAGTCTGTGTCTTAGGTTTCCTTCCTTAAGACCAAGCTCCCACCTGAGGTGCGCTCACGTTGCCTGGCGTCAGGGGACATCAGAAGCCAGCTGGCCGTTGGTAACATCCTAGTGAATCAGAATCATTTGGAACTGTTCTAACAATTAGCAATGTATGTGAATCCCCCACCTGCCCCCAGACACACACGTGCATCAGCCAGAGCTCTGGAGTAGGGAACCTGTCACTGGAATTTCATAAAAGCTCCGTCGATGAACACTTCCGTTGAGAACACTGCCTGGAAGGAATCACTTTGAAGCGGCTTGAAACTATGAGTTTCTGAGGACAAGGGCGACGAGATGTAACACGCTATCTCTGTGGAGAGATACAGGAAAATCCTACCTTGCTTAATCTTTGTTTGCAGCCAGATCATTTCCCGGGAAGCTTTTCGTTTGTTTACTAGAAGAGCGAGACAGGAGAAGGGCAGATGAAAAGAGGGCAGGCATGAGGGGCAGGTTCCAGGTCCCTCCCGGGGTCAAGAGGGAACCCGCGGGTTATGGGGAATCACTGGATTCCAATTCTGCCGCTTCCACTAACTGGTTATATAACCTCGGGAAATGTGCTTACCTTTTCTGCACATAACTGAATGACTTCCAAAGTCACGCCAGACCTGATGCACCATCCCGTGCGGCTGCAGAGCGCCTGTCATGTGGCTTGTCCAAACTCAGGTGTACTAAAGGTGTAAAACACATGCTAGATTTTAAAGACCGATTATGAAAAAAATAACATCTTATTAATAATTTCTCTGTTGGTTACATGTTTACATGGCAATTTGGACATACTGGGTTAAATAAAATATATTATTAAATAATTTCACCTTTACATTTTAAATACTTACTTTAAATACTATATTTTAATACTACATTTTACGTTTTAAATATTTTTGTCCCCTCCAAAATTCATGTGGAAACTCAATCCTCAGTGCAACAGTGCTGGAGGCGGGACTAATGTGAGGTCGTGAGCAGATCTTGCAACTAGGAAAACACTCCAACCAAGACTCTCCGTGGCTTGAAGAAGTGACTTAATTCTCTGCTTTTGGGCTGCGTGCGAACACAACAGTGCTTCTCCCTGAGGAGCGCAGCAGGGAGGCACCAGCCTGCCAACAGTTCTCTTTCTTCTTGCCCCTCCTCCTTCCCTTCTCCAATATAAATATTCTGTGATGGAATAAATTTATGGTCTTTACAAAATACAGTTTTAGGTATGGTGTTACAGCAGCACTGAATGGACTGAGACAGTTACATATGCAATTTAAGCTCAGAATATTTTAAATAACACTTGTATATTATACATTTGAATTGGACATTTCTGCTTCGGTATGTCAAGAGCCCAGGATACAAACTGATCCCAGTTGTCAAGTTGTCGTATTTAACCATGGTCAGATCGCATCTTCAAGAACCTGAGTTGTAAAATGGGGACCAAAAGCTCTGAAGGACCATAGGCTAGCAAAGATGGTTTCCCTCTTTAATGAAAAGACCCCAGAGCAGCAATTCCAGCTTCTACCACTAAGAGGACCTTGGCAAAGGCCTCTGTCGAGGAGCAAAGAAAACCTGCAGAGGTGACAAACAAAGACCCATGGAATTATGTGTTCTTGCCACAACCACAGCAGCCTCCCTGGACTAAAGCAGTGTGCTCTGGAAGTAAGAGTCAGGTTGCACAAAATTCTTGGTCTGAAATAGCCACAAAGATTTGAAAAAATAACACTTTCACCTAAATGCCAGCCCTCCTGCCTCGTACCTGAAATCCCCACCCTTAGGTCTCCCTGAGTATGGCTTCCCTACAGTAGAAAAATCTCTGTTCCAGACTACAAGTGTGAGGCAGCCTGAGCAAATTAGCAAGACCCTGTCTGAATATAAAAGAAAGGAAGAAAGAAAGAAAGAAAGAAAGAAAGAAGGAAGGAAGGAAGGGGCTGGGCATATAGCTTAGTAGGGAAGTGTCCTTGTGTTCATTCCCCAGTATTGTGGGAAAAAAAAGACAAAGAACTCTTGGCTCAGATGGAATGGAGGGTGACTGTTAGGTTACAGGAGTAATTTCTAAAAATTTAACAGGATAAAAGTTATGTATATTTAATGGGGCACTAACAAAGAACTTGGGTTTGATTTTGGAAAGCCTGGGATTAAACAGAGCAGGACCCTCAGTTATGTGCCTCTCCCTTCCTTCTCCGTGAAGTCTTCTCTTTCTGTGTGTCCATACTCCTCCTGCTAGGAAGCACTACCCTGGCCTGGCCAGGCAGGGGCGAGGGACAGGATCTAGGTCTTGGCTGAAGCGGCCGGTGCCTTGAGGCATTGGCCTTCTCTCTCCCCTTCACAACCTCTCCTGAGGGATCCGGAATGAGATGAGATGGGAGGTTAGCAGTGATGCTGCATGACAATTGGCAGCCGGCTCATTAAAACACTCGGGAAATTAGCGTCTCTAGGATCTCAACCTTGGGGCAGGATATTGTCACCCTGGTCATAGGAAAACAAAACAAACAATCAAACAAACAAAGAAACAAAAACCGTGAGCCAGGCCTATAGGTTTAGGTCCGTAATCCACCATGGAGGCTGAGGCAGGAGGATTGCAAGTTCAAGCCCAGCCAGTGTGGACAACTTAGCAATTAGGGAAAATCATGCCTCAAAATTAAACTAAAAAATGGGCTGGGGACGCAGCTCAGTCTGAAAGCTCTGGATTGCATCCTCAGTAGCACAAATAAGCCAAAAGAAACAAACAAGCCAACCATGACATCTACCAGCAGGAACCTGAAAACCACACACACACAAAAAAACTTTATACCATATCATTTTTGAGCCAAGGCATGAATAAAAGGAATACCTGGCAGATCAGACTCGATTAAGATGAGAGGACAATTGAATCATGGGATTGTGGCTGGAGAAAACATGGTGCAACTATGATTATGTGGTATGTGTGTCTGTGTGTGCAAAGGGAACTTGGGCTAGCATTATCTAGGACAGAGCTTCCAAGGGTGAGGTGTGTTAGCCAACTTTGTATTACCACAGGGACGGTTATTTAGCTCATAGTTCTGGAGGTTCAAGGGCATGGCATTAGCTCGTCAGGTCTCAGCTATGTCATATGATGGTGGAGGTATGTGTGTGAGTCTGTGTGTTTAAGAAGCTAATAGCATCAAATAGGAAGTAAAGGAGGAAATTCCATAACTGATAACCCTAATTACCTAAAGACTTCCAACTAGGATCCCACCTCCTAGTTGCATCATGTCCCAACACTGCTTCTCTGGGGACCAAGACTAGTCACTGTGGACCCCTGGGGGGACATTCAGACCATACCAAACATGGCAGGTGGACAGAGAAGGACTTTGATTATTTAAATATTTTCTTAGCTGAGTCTGTGCTTCTGGGAAATGCATGTAATTAGGGTGTACATTCAAGACAGAGACAAAATGTTAGACTGAAAGATTGAGGACAACCTGAAACTATGTGTGGTGTCATTGTGAAATGTCCCTGGCTAAGAATATCTTGATGCAAGTTGTTAGAAGTTGTTTTCTTTGTCATGAAAAACCAGTTTATTTTATTTTATTTATTTAGAGACAAAATCTTGCACTATAATACAGGCTGGTCCTAAACTCCCTATGTAGCTGGCCCCAAACTCACGGCACTCTTCCTGCTTCAGCCTTCCAAGTGCTGGTATTACAGGCATGTACCATGATACCCAGCTCATCTTTATGTGGTGCCTTGGGGAGCTATGGACAGTTCAGCAGGCCATAGCAATACGTCTGGTGATGCCCAGGGCGGCTTAGTGCTTTGGGCACCCCACATTTTACCCACTCTGAGAGTCAACCAACAATAAATCATGATGTTTAACTCCTGCTCAATTTTAGTATTTTTATAACACAGAGACATTGCATTTTAACATCTGCAATAAACGACATATGTAATTCAAGACATTATGCCTATTCTTTATAATACATTTTGAAAAGTGGTATTGCAAAGCATAAAGCAATAATGATTTGAAAAGCTTTTGATACCTATTCAGCTCACCTCATAAGGCCAGCCTCAGAATAGTACCCTTTGGGATTCACTTAAATTCAATTTTAGGGACTTTACATATGTAAAATTTCTTCACCACAGTCCTTCTTTCAGCTGGAAGAAAACCACTGGATCCTTCTTACTAAAGGGCAGGAGACAATACAGTGGCGGGGGTGGCAGGGAGCAGGAGTCCTCAGAGATTTGTAGAATTCTCACCGCCACATCAGTATCACGCATAGCGACAACCATCGCCACCGCAATCACCACGATATGCCGTTCTCACGGACAGCTTCTCTTGACGTAGGCATTGTTCCAAATTCTTTCCGTACATTAGCCATTGAATGGTCAGAGTGATTCTATTAAACACATACGTTTATTACCTCCATCTCCTAGATAAGGAAACAGGTAAGGAGGAAGCACAGAGATAATCTGCCTGGAGTCACCGAGCGCATGAGAGCTGGCATGAAGAACCCAGGCAACACGCCTCCAGCATCCTCTGCTCTTTACTGTACTCTGTATATTGTTCAAGTCCAGTGATTAGAAAAAAACTTTCTGAAGTGTCTCAATCGCTAAGGCCATATAACAAATATGCCGACATCTGTGGCCTAAACCAAAGCTTCCATTCTGGCCATGAATCTGTACATTAAGCAGGGGAAGACATCACAGAGAGGATTTGCATTTGCTACATTCAGCACCAGGGACTAGAGTGAGGCTGGGGTCATCCGGAGGACTTACTGCTGCGGCTGCCGCTTGACGCGGGCTGTGCGCTGGTGACCTCGGTGCCTGTCCACCTGGGCCTCTTCCTGTTCCTGTTTGGCTGCCTCACAGCATGGCAGTTGGATTCCAAAGGTGAGTATCCTATGGGAGAGACACCGCAAGCACCTCTCTCGGGAATTCTGCAGGCTCGTTTCTGCGGCGTTTAATAAACGAAGGCATTCACAGAGTGCCACCAAGACCGAACAGGAGGGGAAGGAGACTTCACCTGTTGATGCAGAGTGGTAAGACTCTGTACGAGCACGAGGACCCAACATGGTGCTGTCAATCTGCCTCAAAAGAGCCCACCTCCCAACCTCCGGAACCGTAAAGATGCCACTCCTCAGGAAGGAGGCTTTTGCACAGGTGACTGAGAACCTTAAACCAGGCAGGGTGGTGCATATCTGTAATTCCAGTTGCTTGGCAGGCTGAGACAGGAGGATTGCAAGTTTGAGGCGAGCCCGGGTAACTTAGTGAGAGATTCTGTCTCAAAATAAATTTTAGGGCTAGAGGAGTGGCTCAGTGGTTAAAATGCTTGCCTAGCAAGTGCTAAGTCAAGTGCTAAGTACCTGAGTTTGCCACTTAAGCTGGGCATGGTGCCGCACACCTGTAATCCCAACACTTGGGAGGCTGAAACAGGAGGACTGCCGTGAGTCCAAGGCCAGCCTGGGCTCCATAGTGAGTTCAGGACCAGTCTGGGCTACAGAGCAAGATCCTGTCTCAAAATTAATTAATTAATTAAAAATAAAAATTTAAAAAATATCTGAGACTGAAGCTTGGTAGTCCGAGGCCCTGGATTCAGATCCCAGACCCACAAAACAAACAAAATACCCTCTGAGATAAGATGATTGTGAACATCCAGGTGTGCCCAGTCTACACATGGGCTCTTAAACAGGAGAACCTTTCCTCACTACAGTCAGAGGAAGATGTTGCTAAGAGGATGAGGGATGGGACGTGACCTGAAGGGAACTGACTTGTTGTTTCTGGCTTTGAAGATGGGATGAGGGGACACGACCCGGGAAAGCAGGTTGTCTTAGTTTGGTGGTACAAACTTAGTTTCGTTTATAAATAGCAGAAATTACCCTTCATTGTTCTGGAGGCTGGGGTCTAGGGGATACTCTCTTCTGGATTGCAGAATACAGAATTCTCACTGTAACCTCCCATGGACTTCCTTTTCTCAGCCCTCATGACCTATCACCTTCCAATGGCCCAACCTTCAAAGGCCACCGTGGTGGGGATTAGGTTTTAAGGCATGAATTCTTGCTGAAGGAACAGCCAATCTCCTGCACAGGTGGCATCTAGAAGCTGAAAAAGCCAAGGAAACATTCCCCCCTGGCACCTTCAGAGGTAGCACATTCCTGCTGATTTTTAGCTGAGCAGTGAGACTCGGGCTAAAAATGCACAGGGACGAATCTTTGACATATAGAACTGTAAGACAGTAAGTTTCTCTTGTTTTAATACTAAGTATGTTGTAACTTACTATAGGAGCAAGAGAAAAGTAATATCGGATCCACACAGGCACACTCACACACCGTAACCTTTTTACAGGCCATGTCCCGTACATTCCGCTTACCCTTTTGTAGCACTTTCCAACATCCCCCGAGGTTACTTTTCCTCACTCTCAGTGAAGCTGATATTAAGCAAGAGAGGGCTTGCAGTGTGGCATGCTCTGGGCTCATACTCTAGGAATGGCAGGGCCCTCTCCAGAACTGTTGGCCCCAGACCCAAGTCACTGTTTACGGAGGCTGAATTGCACAAGAGCTGCCTATGCCTAGAGCAACACCCTGGGCTGTGCTTGCGGAGGAACCAGACACAACACAGAGAGACTATTGTTAAGATGCTGGGCAGTGAGCTGTGGAAATGCAGCAGGAGAGAACAGTGGTATTTACACATGGAAAACGGGGCCTCTGCACATACAAAGGCCCTTATAGCTTCTTATTAACTTGACCACTGTTGTTATGCTACATATGTATGCAGTTTATTATGAATCCACTACCCTCTATTCCAGACTTTATTTAGCATCAGTTTTTAGAGCAAAAGTTTCTGCTTCCTACTGTGCGTGTGTAGTATCAGTATCACTGCATGATACTCAAACTAAGTCAAATGAATATTGAAGGCATAAGGGTGTGTAAATCCGGATGGGTGCTTCCTTTTTAAAAGATTATAAAGTATGCTGGGGCTCTAATTGGACATTCCCATCCTGATAAGGCAATTATGAGGTTAAGGGGATTGCCTGGACTTGAAGTAACAACATTACTTCGTGCTGCTGGGTAAATCAAATAACTCCTTACAACAAGAACAAAACGGGTAAAATTTTCATAAACCATTCCTGGATAAGATGGTGGCCAAGTAGGAGCCCTACATAATGGCCCCTCACAGGCTCATCCAAAAAACTGATATACAGTTAAAAAACTACCTGCTTAACTTAGCTTGGAGAGAAAGCAGAGCTTCAGGAACTGAAAGGGGACCACAGGAAGGCTGGAAACCCCATAGATATGTCAGAACTGAAGAACACACCGGACTGGGAGGCAGCCCCACGCCACCCTGAGGCTGTGGGCAGCAGCAAAGAACAGCAGCTGCAGACCAGGGTAAGGCCAGAAAAGGAAGCTGCATGAAGTAGCAGCAGCCAGTAGCCAAGGCCTTCAGAAACAAGCTTGCAGGCAGTATAAACCGCAAATGCACTGGGAGCTTCTTCCTGAACAGGTCTGCCTTGCAGCTTGGCGGACTAGCTCAGTGGAAATAGTCCTTGGCAGTCATACTAGGAAGTGATATAGGCAGGAGCCATTTTGAAAAGAGCCTGAGTCTGAACTGGGTAAAAGAATCCACAGATGGTCCACACACCGGGGAATATAGGGCCACTCTTAACAAATGCCTAAGAAAGAACCAGCAAAAGTGATAGTTGTAGGTGGGGGAGGGAAGCTGGGACAGGTCTGGGAGTGATCATGACACCTTAGAGGCCATCAGATTGTTAGGTCCACCCTCACTGCCTACTCCCCGCACAGAACTCAGAGGAATTTCAGCTCCTCCAACACACTGTCATAGCCATTTAAAGAAACCTCTTGCTAGGCCTTTAAAGTGAAGTCCCTCAACAACAGAAACATGGGAAGAAGTCAAGGCAACAGGGCACCCACAGAGAGGCCTGAGACCCCAGAAACTACTGTCATGGGCCCTGAAATAGTGGAACTCATAGGGAAGGAAGTCAAAAAACAAATAAATGAACAACCAGTCCAAACAAGATATTCTCAAAGAAATGCAAGCATTGATCAATGGGCTTAAAAAGGACCTTGCTAATTAAATAGCGGTCCTAATGGAGACAAAGCTCACTGAGCACACAGAAGCTACAAATAAAAAGTTGGCTGAGGTAAATAAGGAAAGGCAAGATATGAAAGAACATTTTGATAGAGAAGTAGAAAATCTGAAAAGCAATCTATCTGAAATTCAAGATAAAAAAACATGTGAAAGCAGGGGAAGACGACTTGAATATTGTGAGGACAGCATTTCCGACCTTGAAGACAAGGCTGAGAAAACAAATGCTATAATTAAGCATGACCCCAAAAACAGAAATGAGCAAAGTAGCTGTATACAACAGATGATGGATGATTCAAAGAGAACCAATCTCAGAATTACAGGTGTGGGAGAAAGGGCAGAAAATAGGTACAAAGAATTTATTCACTGAAATAATGCAAGAAAATTTCCCAGATTTTGGAAAAAAAAGTAATTTTCAGGTATTAGAGGCTTATAGAACAAAAGGAACCTCAACCAGCAATGAGACTCGCCATGACACATCATAATCAAAACCTCAGAAATACAACATAAAGAGAGAATTTTAAAAGCAGCAAGAGAAAAACTGACATTATTCTACAAAGGCAAACCCAATCAAATTACTGCAGATTTCTCAATGCAAACTTCAAAGGTTAGGAGAGCCTGGGGCAAGATCTTTCAAGCTTTAAAAGACAGCAAGTGTCAACTCAGTTTGTTGAAGCCAGCAAAATCATCCCTGAAAGTTGAAGGAGAAGTACCAATTATTTATGACCCAGAAGCCCTAAAGAAATTTATGACCACTAGATTAGATTTGCAAAAATACTTGAAGGAATCTTACAAAGAAGGGCAGCATCAAAGATCTCATAGGAAAGGAAACATCGAAAGGGAAAGCTTAACAAAAAGAAAAAACAAAGAACCAATACCAGAAAAACAGGATGAGAGGATTTAATAAAAATCTTACAGTAATTACTCTCCATGCTAATAGTATTAACTTGCCAATTACAAGGTACAAACTGGCAGATTGGATCAAAAGCAAAACCCAACCATTTGTTGTCTGCAAGAGACACACTTCACCCACAAAATCAGCACAGACTGAAGGTAAAAGTATGGAAACTAATATTGCATGCTACCAGAGTCTGGAAGCACGCAGCAGCAGCTGTACTATTCTCAAAACAAAATGGCCAAAACAGATCAGAAGAAACAACGATAGACACTATATACTGGTAAAAGGAGCAACCACGGGAAGAGCTCACAATTATAAACAATTATACACTCAATGTAGGTGTACCCAATTACACAAAATAGAAACTACTGGACCTAAAGGTCAAACAGACCCCAATACTATCAGACTTGAGGACTTCAATACTCCACTCTCACAAACAGACAGGTCAACCAGACCAAAAAAAAAAAAAAAAAAAAAAAAAAAAAAAAAAAAAAAAAAAAAAAAAAAAAAAAAAAAAAAAAAAAAAAAACCCACAAACATCAGAGCTAAATCACACCATGGAACAAATAGGATTATCCAGTATCCTCTAAAGTATTCTATCCAACATCAACAGAATGGAACTTTTTCTCAAAGGCTCATGGGACTTTTTCCAAAATGTTTCATAGACCCTTCATTATTATCATTATTCTTGAGGACTAAGGAAATGCCAACGGTATGCCAAAACCTTGGATTTATGCGAAGTGCAAATTAACTGTGGAGACTGATTATTAACAGAAGTTTCTCAGGTTAGTGAAACTGCTGTGAACCTCCTGGCTGGAGGCTAGACATAGGTAGTTTGTTGGAGTCTGATGAAATAATAAATAATAAAGACAGTTCTGTGGACCTAATTTGAGCTGCAGAACCCAGTGTGGGAATTGAGCAGCATATCAACACTTCTCTGCTCCACCAGGAAAATCAGTACCAGAATCCGAGGTACAAAAAGAGTCAGGGGCTGGTGACAGGTCAAACCTGCTCCACAGCGTGAGAACTGCACTGGTGACAGAAAACAGAAATGTATGTTTTGAATATAAAGGCACAAATACCCATTGTAAAGCATGATATATAAATAGTAAACACAGAATGTTCATGAGCCTCATTCTCACCAACTCTAGAGATGACCACTGTCAGCTGCTTGATAGCATATTTTAAAATTGTTTTCCACGGGCCTGCAATCCTAGCACGTCAGGAGACTGAGGCAAAAGGATTGCAAGTTTGAGCCCAGCCTGGGTAGGTTAGTCAGAATCAAAATAAAAATATAAAAATTTAAAAAATGACCTGGGGATGTAGGTGAGTACAAAGACCTTGAGTTGAATCCCCAATACTGGCAACAACAACAAAACCCAACAACAGAAAAAGCAAAGAAACAAACTAAAAACTTTTCTACACATATAAATATGTATGACTATTTTCTTGCTTTGTATAAATGGAAACGCACTTTATTATTATTGGTTTTAGCTTTTAAATATTTCATGTAGGCATTTTTGTGTAACATTACATGGGTCTCCTTCATCTATTTAAATACATTAGGCATTAATATTCCATTGTTTCTCCAGTAGCTTAGGTTGCCTATCTGCTAGTCAGACAGGTGATTTTCAGTAGTTTTCTTTCCATCGTAGGCACCCAACAAAAGTCCCTTCTTTGTGTACTTACTTGTTTTGTTCCATAAAATAATAATTTTATCCTAAAATTAGAATGTCTGGGTGAGAGAGTTTGTACTTTTAAGATATATTACCAAATTCCCTTTAGCAATAAAGTGTGAATTGATTGTTTCACTGCCAATGTTCATTTCCCCTACATCTCCTGCCAACACTGAATACTATCAATGTTTACAAAATTTGCCAAGCAGAGCACAAAAAAAAAATCTCTTTGTCTTTTAGTTATATTCAATGTCTCAGGATTTTTACATCAATAAATTGTTTACATAACCTATAACAATTATAATACTTGTAATATACAATTTTCAGCAGTGAGAAATATTTCTTGCAATTGAGAAGTAAAAGGTACCCGGTTACAAAATACTCTTTAAAAAATCTCACTACAAAAGTACACCAAAATAAGTTGCAGATTCCATTAGAATTAAGTTCAATGTCTTTCCTCATATGAAACAGATATAATGTAACACATAGAGGAAATTAGTAATTAACCAATTCTTGAAAGGCTCTAGCTTCAGGACTTTATATCAATAACAGTTAAATCAACATTTAGATCATATTCTTTTTTGAGGTCATGACTTGGGTCCATTAGGAAACAAATAGAATCTACACATTTGAAACATACACTATTATCTGACTAGCCATATACATTATATTATATTCCACAGTACAGCAGGGATTGTATGAGTGGCTGGGTGCTCTGACACACTGTTAAAAATCCTATTAAGTTCCTCTTTATCCTACACCAATGCTCAATGGCACCTAGAAGAGGGCATAAAAATATACAAAGCAATGGTCACTACCTGCCGAATGATGCACAAACACAGCTACTTTCAGTTGCATACACTCCCATAGGAGACAGCAGGGCAGACGTCAGCACAGTCCTCAAAGTGGTGGCTCAAAGCAGCCCAACTCCTTAGCACGGCACCCAACCCAGCCATCCAACAGTGAGAACTGCTTCTACCTGCCACCAATCAGAAGAGTGCAGATCTCTAATTTGTGGGCTAGACCTTCAGACTCATAATATTTCCATTTTACTGCTTCATTATCTGATGTAATTACATGAAAGTTTGCCGGTTTGCCCTTTAGGGAGAATTTAATTACAGCACAATTTACATGATCATTCATGCTTAAAAGGTACATGGCACTTAAAATGTGGCAGTTATATCTCAAGGTTTTTCCAGAATTTTATACTCAGGGGTTTGAATATTACCTGCTCTTCCCCTGATGTTTTCCTAGTTGCCATAAAATTGCACAAGGCCAGAGTATGCTATGTTGCCCAGGCTAAACTCCAACATGTAATCTTCCCGTTTCAGCCTCCCAGAGTGCTAGAATTACAAGTGAGCAAAACCACATCTGGAATAAAAAGCATTAACTACTAAAAATTCTCTTGAGAGTTATAAAAGTAGGCTGAACAGCACTAGGTATGTCCAGTTTGAAGGTAAAGCACACGACCAAAAGATTTCAACCATTATTTTGTAGTTCTGAGAAACACAAAGTCCACCGAACGAGGCTCCCAATATAAAAGTATTTGAACTTTATGTAAGGTTCACCCCAGCCTGCGGGTCAGAGCTCCTGCACTAGGCCATTTCTGAAGGCTCCAACTTATTATTCATTGGTAATACTTGGGGATGGCAGAAGAAAAGCTCAATGATTGACATTTCCTCGAAGCCAACAGGAATAACACAACTCAAGAAAATAGCAGACTAGGAAGTTGGGTCAGTAAAAGACCTAAGAGAGAAACACAGTAAATGCCCGCGAGGATGAAGAAACCCCACACAGGCAAGTGATTTAAAATTCAGCTTTCAAATGTTATGCTACATTGACCCAAATTCTTTCACTGAGCAAGAGCAAAGTGGTGGCACAGGGAGCTTGGTGCCCAGAGGTTCTAGTCAGAGTGTTCAGGGATCAGGGTGAAGGTAGAAACAGATATAAACCTACCTAAAAAGTTACAGTTAATGTTTAAGCAAGGAGTCAGGGTCAAAGTGAACTCCCAACCTAGCAAGGGAAAATGCCACGTGACCCTCTGTTTTAACAATATTCCCTTGTGGAACATGAAGAAAGAAAAAGTAAAGTGTTCTACAACTTGGAAAAGGTTACACAAGACAGAGACTTTTTAATAATAGATTTCTTAAATCAGACACTTAAAAAAACTCTTGCCAAATCTGTCCCCATTAGATAATCTTTATTATTATATCAACCAAATTTATACAATAAGTTCTCTTGAAAGGTAATAAATAATAGATTGTTGGCCATAATCAATTTAACAATAAGAATAGAGGCTACTTTCTAAAGAGCTTGTATCTTCCTAACAATTTACAGAACTTACAGAATTTAATATGCAAGAAAAATCTGCTTTGGATAAGGTATTGCTTTTTGAATCACCCCTCATTTCCCAGAGAATAAGGCACACGATCATTAGCATTATAATAACAAATCTGCAAGAAGATCCGGAGACAACAGATGGCACACAGGCCACAGCAAAGGCAGGCACTCCAGGTCACACTAGGGTATTGATTTTGATAGCTGATGAAATTGCAAACGTAACATTTACAGCAGCTAAGTTTTCCTTCTTTAAGAAAGATTAATAATTTTAACAGACGATCAGTCTGAATGAACAAGAAAAAAGCAAATTTCCTAAGACTACTTAAAAAAAAACCAGCTTTGCCTCTCAATATCAGGTATATTTTTTAAAAATAAATTAACTGGTTCAATATTCAGGATAAAATGTAAGCAAATATGATAGCAATTAAAATAATTTTAATGGCACAATCGGCATAAGTCGGCATAAGTCGGCATTATTGGTCACTATACTTTTGTGTGAATTCAAATTCTACGATTATGACCCAAGTATCTGTTTCTGTTAATGTCATTCATTACCAATATGTTGTTAAATTAAGTTACATTCTTCAGAAGAGCTAAGACACTACCATGAGATTGGGCAAAGATATTATAAAAAATTTCAGTAAGTATAACTATAGTCAGCATGTTATAGTAATTTCCTAAATGGTTTTCGAAATTCTAATCTAGAAATAATGTTAGCTACTTTCTTTTATGAATATATTAATGACTCACATAAAAAGAAGACATTCAACAAATATAATTTTTAAAATTGTACTACATGCTTCAGGGCTGGAGAGATGCCCAGTGGTTAAAAGCGCTTGCCTAGGAAGCACAAGTCCCTGTTTTCAATTCCCCAGCACCACAGAAGCCGGGTGAAGTGGCACATACCTATAATTCCAGCACTTGGGAGGCTGAGGCAGAAGGATTGCTGTGAGTTTGAGGCCAGCCTGGGCTACACAGTGAGTTCAGGACCAGCCTGGACTAGAGCAAGACCCTCTCTCTCTCTCTCTCTCTCTCTCTCTCTCTAAATATATATATATATATATATATATGTATATGTATACACACACACACACACACATCTATAATATGCTTCATGAGCCTGAACAATCAGGAATCATAAAATGAAACAGTATAAGTACCTGACTTCGATTTTAAAAATTAGTCTTGGCTACACTTCGTTACCATCACCCGAGCCGTGCACTCTCCTAGAGCTACAGGGTTTACCTCAGACATCAATAAGAACTCCATGCTTTGAAGACATCATTTGCCCAGTCCCAGTTAAATACATAACAAATGAACAGACATAAGGTAGAGATGACGTGGTTACTACATAAAGCCAGAATGGCAAAGGAGACGTTTTTCCAAATGGGCATAGCCACAGGCCGTGACGAATTCCATCTCGGATATGGTGTGAGGTCCAGGATATAAACAGCATCCAAGGAAGGAAGCACCAGGAGTCTTTGAGTTTGAAAAGGTACATGGCAAACCTCAGGGTCAGGGCCACCGCGGGCACCACGGTAGAGCAGTGAAGGAACGGTCTTCGCGGAAGAGTCAAGGCAGCCTGGCAGAGGAGGCGGAAGCAGGAGCAAGTATTATTTCCCTTTTTTTGATGCTTCTAATAATTTTGATGTATCCAGAGGCTACTGGAAATCTGAAGAAAATATGCTACCTCAGAATACACATACCAAAATTCTACTGAGCCAAGAAGGGAAAAATAGAAACATGACAGTCTCTGCATTAAAAATGAAATCAGGGTCTCGGGAACAGAGGGATTAATTTTTTAAAAGTGTTCTACCACATGAATAGAATTTATAACCCAAACATACAGTATGTATAATTTGGATCTTTAAAAAAATTAATTTCTTAATTGACACATCATTTTACATATGTATGAGGTAATGGGTGACATTTCAATCCATGTATACAGTTTATGACATGCAGGTCAGGGTAATTTGCACATATAACCTCAAACATTTAGCATCTCTTTGTGCTTGGACCACCCAAAATCCTCTCTAGCAGCAATTTTGAAATACACAATTAATCACTGTGCACCACAGTGATACAGAACACTAGGAGTTACTCTTTACTCTAGCTGCGATCTGTACACACACACAGCCCGTCCTCTCTCCATTCCAACTACCTCTGGCAATTTGGGTTTTTAAAGAATCATCTGAGACCTGGAAGGTCATTGGAAAAAAATAACAAAAACCTCTCACAACCACTTCCTTAACTTGTTAAAATTAACTTTACTAAATTTTTTAAAAAATCATTGCAAAAAATCAATATTTTTAAAAAGAAAAATTTTACTTAATTTTGAATGGTGTGTGAGATCCTTCTCTTCCCTAGTTTAAAGGCTCATGTTATTCCTAACAAATCATGCAGCCAGGTGATTCCTAACAACAACAACAACAACAACAAAAGAGTGACCTCCTGCTGCACCTATCTCCCAATTTGCAATCCCAGAATTCTGGGAGGCTAAGCCAGGAGGGCTGCAAATTCAAATCTAATGGGCAATTTAGCAAGATCTTATCTCAAAATTAAAAATTGAAAAAGGTGTGAAGGCTCTGAGTTTTAACCCCAGTACCAAAGACAATAAGGATTGTTTATATCTGAATGTTGGGGATTGGGGCATAGCTCAGTGGTTAAGTGCTTGCCTAGCAAGCACAGGCCCTGGCTCAATCAGAAGACATCACACAAGCTAGTCGTAGTGGTACACTTCTGTGAACTCAGGATCGCCATGAGCTTGAGACCAGCCTGGGCTACAGAACCAGCCTGGACTATATAGTGAGACTCTGTCTCAAAACAAACAAGCAGACAAACAAACAAACAAACCCTAACCAAATCTAAATTTTTCAAAACCTCACAGAACATGAAAACTAAGCTACACAACATCTCCAACCCTCAGAATAACTGGAAGTCGGAGAGCTCAGCTTCAAATTATCCACAAGTGTTAAAAATAACTACCAAATCCGTGGACTCTCAAGCTCTTACTATCATAACCAGAATCCAGAAAACACTGTGATGAAGAGAGAAGAAGCAAAACATAAGATTGATATAAAATTGCCACTAGAAAGAGCAAGCTCAACCTAAGTATGAAAACACTGAGCAGGATCACAGATCAGGTGGACGAAAAGAAGTAAGGACTCAGAAGCTGCACACCACCTCAATGGTGAAATGGATCCCACAACACTTTACATGCTGAAATTAAGAAAGAATGTTTCCCCAGGCACTCATGAAACATATTAAGAAACTAGAACAAAGAAAGTCATTAATTTTAAAATGAAGAAACATTATAAATAATTAACAAAACAATCATTAAGTAAATAAAATAAGATGGGAAAGCCCTTCTGCCTAAATTTTAAATTCTTCTATCAGATGATTTTGTGTGTGTGAGTGTCTGTGAGACAGAAAATACAAACAGAATTAACGAGTTTCTAGAAATTAATCACAAAAACTTCAAATCAGAAGCTACAGAATGCATTTAAAGTAAAACAAGAAGAAACTTTATAACCTTAAATACCTAGCAGTACATGATAACAAAGAAGGATGAATTATATTCCTAGCTGAAGAGATTCTTGACAAACATATACCAAAACAAAGCACAAAAACAAAATAGCAAAGATATCATTATTATTATTATTACTCTATCACTATTATTAATACATTATTCCTACTGTTATGTAATTACAAATAATGCTGCAACAACCTGTATATATATATATATATATATATATATATATATATATATATATGTATATTTATATTGATAAAGGTATATGTTTTCTTTTTATGTTTTAAGAAATGCACAGAAAGAATGCTATGCAGGTAATCAGCTAAATGAGGACAAGTGTATAGAACTTGAATTCAATGTATTATTCATTAAGAAAATGTTAGATTTTTATGATAGGATTATTTCAGATAGATAAACTGTACTCTTTCTGACATGAAACTCAAGTATACTGCATAGAAAACATAATTGGTATCAGCATGTAATTTCTGAACAAATAAATTTTAGATCAACAATCCAGTCTCCAATGAGATTAAGAGAACGTCTATAGAAAACTTCTACATCTGAATGAATTCATTCCCTTAGAACACTACTTTTATGTATTATACTGAAAAAAATCCTTAGTTTGTAATTTATGCTAGCAAAGGATAAATCATTGAATGAATTGGAAAGACTAACAAGAATTTTAATGGGAAATAGAAGATTTTTCAATAGCAGAATGGGACAAAGAAGCTTATGGAAATCACTTAAGAAAGCAATGACTTAAGCAATCAGCAGTTATGCTCCAGATACATTTAGAAGAGTACTGATGGTCTACACTTTTATGTGTGAATAAATACCTATTTTTATAAAAAAGATGTTTTTTAAAACCCCAATATATTCTTGATCCTTGGTTTATTTCTGAAATACTAGCACAGAGATTTTCCTCTAATAGAAAAATAATGAAAAATAACATTGTTAATTATTTACCAGACTGTCTAACTTATCATGCTCACTTAACTCTCACAAACACTTCTACACAGGCTGGGCATGGTGTCACACCCCTATAATTCCAGCACTCTGGGACACTGAGGCAGGGGTATCACAAACTGGAGCCCAGCCTGGGCAACTTAGCAACTCAGGGAGCCCCTGTCTCAAAATAAACAGAAGGACTGAGAATGTAGCTCAGTCTCCCTGGGTTCAATCCCTAGTATAGCATTTTCCACATTGTACAGATGAAAATGAAACTTGAAGAAAAGTGCCCTATTAACAACATTCAACTAAGATTCATACTTACATCTTTGGATTCCAAAACCATTATGTGGTTTTCACGCATAAAAAATTGTCCTTTCTGATTCCTTTCTAGTTGTTTCTAAATAAGTGAGACAACTTTTAAGGAGGGCCTGCACTTGAAACATACTAGAAGGAAGTGATCCTTTCTTATTGATTCAACAAATATTTATTGAGACCTAACCAGATGATGAATGTTCCAGGGAGGTGGTTTTAAAAACAAAGTCCTTGCTCTGTGGAGTGGAATCTGTTTATTTCCTAAAATGTTTATAGACCATAAACATGGAAAAGATAGGCAAATCTTCTGATATTTATAGGATATAATGTGAAGCACTGCTTTAAATTTAGTTCACTTGTGAGGTCGGTCCCGGCATAAGCTAACTTCCAAAATGCCTCAATGACATTCTTCAATTCCTCTGCCAGGGACTGTATTCTAGCTAGCTAGCCTGTCGAAATGCATGACTTCGGCCTCTCTAAAAGGGACTAGAGGAATTAATCCATTCAAGTTATTCTGAAGGACTGAGAATCATGAAGCTATTCAACTTGCCTGACACATTAACAATAAAACATAAAGAATGAGGAGAGAACTTGAAGTGCAGTCCTGAAGAAGGAACACAGTGCAGAAAGAAATAGAGCAGCCTTGAGAATGACCCCTGCTCATTTAAATTAAGTAACAGAGTATGCTACTACCCCCTCTATGAGCTAGCACTGAACTGTCAAGTAACAAATAGCACCCGTTTCCTCTGTGTGTATTTACAGCCTTGTGGTCACAAATAATTGGATTAGCAACAAACATGTCTAGATGCATCTTAAGTACTAAGTGCTTTAAAAAGCTGGACAGATGGGTTGTCTTCTGTTGAAATATGAATCCTGACTCGGATGCTATGCATGTCAAAATAGCAGTACTAAAGAAAAAAGGCAAGATAAAATGAAACATGCATGCCTCTTACCTTTAAAGACAGAGATCTAGCTACACAAAAGTGGTCTATGTCAATGACAGAGGCTAAAAATCCAGCTAAAATAATTTCTCCAAAGTCACTCCTCTTCTTGATTCCAATGACGATTGCCCATGACCACATGCCAATCACACAGTGCACTGCATTATCTGAGAAGGCCCGGAACCAGTCATTTTGCTGAATTACGGAAAACTGAAGAAATTTGTCAGCGAGTAGGCAAAATATCCCTAGACCAATGCTGGAAATAAGAGATTCGGTGGTACAAGACTGGAGCAAAGCATGAGTCTTCTCAGCCTCAGATGCCATCATAAATAATGTCAGTGTATATCAAAAGCCATTAGGAACAATCTCTTCTTGTTTTTGTTCCCAGTGCCCTAAGAGAGAAAGCAGGGAAAAATATTAATGGAGATTACAAACTGTCATATAATATTTAAATAAAAACAGGACCTTTAATAATCTTATAAATATAAAACCAAATTATAAAAACTGGCATCTCTTACATGTTATATACATATGGTAGGTAGCCCAGGATAATAGATTCAACTTGCAGGAACAACAGTTCACACGTTACCGGGAGAATTTCAGAAAGCCCATCAGTAGGAATCTATTGCCTATTGATTCTAACTCTCTGAATGTACATTACACGGTAATAGGCACCCATTGTGTTCATGGACTCAACAACAGGTTTCCATACTCTGATGACAATATGCCTTTCCTTTGGGAAAACTGCTTATTATAATACCTAAGTGCCGGTGCTCACCAATTAAGAGTTCTTCTCTTCTCTAGTACCAATGACAAAAGTAGTGATGAGAGTCACCTTAGCTGGCCCATCACATTTCTTTCCAGAATTTTCTTATGTTTTAGCTAGTGAGAAAAGTTCCTTTCCATCTTCAAGGCCATGGGACACGAGACAGTTTAGAAAAATAAGATCTCTGAGAGTCACAAAGACAAAAAAATAGGAGAATCACCAGGACGTCAAATCCTTGGTATAATCTCTAAGGTTGTCAGATCTGCTCTACTTTCTGTAGCTCACTCATCACTTGCAAGAACTACCTCAACATTTTCTCAAAAACTCCCTCTTTTCATTTGTTGCCTCTAAGCACAAACCTTAAGTGATATTAAAAGGCAAGAATGATCTTCTGCTGAGTTCTTACCTGGCAAGGACTATTGAAACTATTTTTTCAGTTAGAAGACATTGTGTGATACCTGAAGTTTTTAATGTTATATTGTTTTGTTTTAATTTGGGCACTAAAGAATAATTAAATGATTCATTGTAAGTGACTCAACTTCTATCTTTCAATAAAATTATATATAGGTCATTATATACATTTTTAAAACTAATAAAAAATGTAAAACAACCTTGCAAAAAAGAACCTATTTGGGGGACTTAAACTATCTGATCACAAGTCACATTCGAAAACTACAGTAAACAACACAGCGTGGCATTCACACAAAGTGAGGCAAATGAACCAATGAAGAATAAGCAGGGGGGAGACTAGGAAACAAGTCAACTCAAACATGGCTGATTATGCAAAAAATAAATCACAGATCTAAAGGTAAATCATGAAACTACAAATTTTCTGGAAAAAAACCGCAAGAGTATATGTTTGTGCCTATGGATTATAAGAGCTCCTAGATGCAGTATCAAAAGCCCAGTCCATTATGCAGTTTGCTAAACTGAACCTCATCAAAACAGAACTTCAGTTCTTTGAAAGACAATGTTAAGAGAATGAAAAATTAAGCCACAGACTGGAAGAGTATGGTTCCAAAGCTTTTACCTGTTAAGTGGTTTATTTCCAAAATATACAAAATGTATTAAAATATGACAGAAAAATAGGCAAAGCAATATAAAGGATTTGAAAAAGTACTTTATCAAATATAAGAAAATAGCTAAACATGATTGGCATAATTAGGAAAATGCAAAGTATAACCATAATGTGATATAGATATGGACAATCCTAAGTGTTGGCATGGATATTGAGCAACTAGAACTCTCACACACTGCTGGTGTGAAGGAAAATGGCTTTCCAAATGATCAAAAGGTCTAGCCTATTCCTACCAGGTGACTCAGTCATTCTCTTAGGCACGGTCCCAAGAGAAATGGAAGCATATGTGTATATTAAGACTGATGAGTGAATGTTCCTGACAACTCTATCTGCACTATCTCTAAACTACAAACAACCCAAATGTTCATCGACATGGGAATGGATAAACAAAATATGGGATAAAAAGAAACAAAAAATTGGTATATATAAAACAAATATGAATCTCAAGTTGCAGTTCGTAGTTGAAATGCACAGAACTATGCAACACAAAGGATGAACCCTAACCAGGCTTGGTGGCACAGGCCTGGAATCCCAGCACTCTGGGAGGCTGAGACAGAAGGATTGCAAGTCTGAGCCAAACCTGCACAACTCAGTGACTCAGTGAGACTCTGTTCCAAAGTCAAGACTAAAAATGGGCTGAGGATGTAGCTTGGTGAGAAGGCTCTGAGTTGGACCCCAGTACCACACACACACACACAAAGATGAACCCTAACATAGACTATGGATTTTAATTGTTAACAAATGTATCGCAGCAACGCAGATATTAATAATGGGGGTAGTTGGTGCCATGGCACATGCCTGTTCATCTCACCTACTAGGGGGCTATCTCAAAATAAAAAATTTAAAAATTAAAAGGTTAGAGACATAGGGATGTACCTAAGTGATGGCAAACTTGCCTAGCATGCAAACACCTGGGTTCAATTTCCAATACCATAAAAATAACAGTAATTATAAGAGAAATATTTGCAGGAGGAGAGGAAGTATGTGGGAATTTTCTAGATGTTGACTCAATTTTTTCTGATAAACTGTTGCTTAGGTTTAGAGAGCCTATTAATTTTTTAAAAAAATAATAGGCTATTAATCCAAAAATTAAATAAAGGAGCAAATATGAAAACATACTATATTTTTCCTTTTTGCAATATTGGGAAACTCAGGGTCTTGCACATGTTGGGCATGTTATAACTGTTAAATCTAGGTAAAGGGCATAGTGGTCTAGCATGTACTGTTCTGTAATTTTCAAAAAGAAATTCTAGAAAATGTAAACTAATCTGCAGTGACAAAAAGCAGATCAGTGGTTGGTTGGGGATAGGAGAGGGAGAAGGATTAAAAATAATCAAAAGAAAACTCAGAGGGAGGTATTCATATTTGCTATCTTGATTGCTATAGTTTCAGAGTACATAGTACATATGTCAAAATATACCAAACTATATATTTTAAGTATATATATAGTTGATTAGATGCCAATTATACTTCAGTAAAGAAGTGTAAAAGAGTTACGAAAATATATTTTATTGATAAAACAGGCTTCCATAGAAAAAGAACAATCTTAAAAGAAATTACAGAGAAGACAAATTTGATTATTCAACTAAAAAGTCAAAAGAAGCAATGCATTTTGCAGTGACTGAGTCAAGAAACAAATTTATCAGATAGAGATACTTTCAAAGAATTTTTTTCCAAAGCCTGGGGGGCGGGGAACAAAGGGTAAATAAATTTAAAAAGCAGAATTAGGCACTGAGAGAGAAAAAATAAACTCCCAAAATAGAAGAAAAATCTTTAGTTTTCAGGTAAAAAATAAAAACAAGTTATGAGAGAGAGGAAGAGAGATAGAGAGAAGTGCTAGTGTAGTTATATTTAGCTCTAGGAGAAAAAGATCAGGACTACTTTAAGGCAATCATGATTTTAAAAGTTTTCTCTTAGAAATTGTAAATTCCTGTGTGATTTGGGAGAATTAAAGGATAAAAGTTCTAAATCTCTATGAGGGAGTGAAAATAAGGAAAAATTAATCAATATAAAAAGACAGAAAAGGGGGAAAAAAGAGAAAAATACCTTACTCTCCATCCTCCATTCTCCTCCCAAAATAATAGGGACCAAACAAATTAAATGCAAATACTATAATAAATGCAAGTGTGTTGTTAAATTTGTATAATAAGACAAATAATCAGACCAGCAAAAAAGGAAACATCCACTGTGTTACTATTTATAACACCCCAAACAAATAAATCTCAAACATAAAAGGATAGGACAAAATATATGCTTAGAAAATTAAAGCAACAGTGATAATATTAATATCAAACATAATTCAAGGAAAAATTAAGTAGTTTTAAAAAGAATAAAATCATTGTAACATTATACAAAGTTACATAAGTTATATGTAAGGTTAGAGTATGTTTGCCTGCCAATATAGCAAAACAATATATAAATTAAATCAAGTAGTCAAGAAAAAAGATAGTGATAATCTGAATATAATTACGAACTTCATTTCATTCTCAGACATAGAACTTTGCATACTACAAATAATAAATTTTTTTTCAAGTGCTCATGAACACTTATAAATTAACCACATATTTCCTCAGCCACAAAAAAGTTTCCGTAAAATCTAGAGTAGAAACATGCAAGGTCAACTCTCAAACCACAACACAAATGAAATACAACAAAAAGTTCACCACTTTTTAATATATCAAAAGGAAAAATGTGGTGGCACTAGTTAGATTAAAGAAAATTAAGGTTAAGCAATAGCACAAATGATACATTTACAGTTGGAAGATTTCGTATGTTTCAAGTGTTTTATTCTCTATGAACATTTCCCAAAACTAAAACTCAGAAAGCAAAGACTTGGTCTACAATGTATGATTTTAAAATACAGTGAATATTTAAAATTTTTTAAATTTATTACCATAAAAGACACATTACCATGAATCCTGCTCAAAATAGTGGCCCTCACTTTGAACACACTTACTCCATCATTTTTGCCACTATTTGAAGAAGTTCTCGAAAGTCCTCTTTCATAGTTGTGCTGCCGTGACTACCTTGATGTCCTGACTTGCTTCAAATGTTTAACTGTCATGGTCAGCTTGATTTTGGAGAAGAGCCATGTCTTAGTTACTTTCTTGTTGCTGGGACACAATGCCCAACACCCACAACTTCAGGGAAGAAGGGTTTGGGGTAACTTCCAGTTCAGAGGTCCCAGTCAGTCCACGCATGGCTGGCTAGCACTGGTGGCATGGTAGAAGGGCTTGGTGCAATGGCTTGGTGGAAGAAAGCTAATTACCCCATCATGGCTGAAAACAGAGCAAAAGACTGTGGAGGACCAGGGGCAAGAACGTGTTCCTTCAGGCCACACCCTCAGTGATCTGCTCCTCCCAACAGGCCCCACATCCTAATAGCTCATGAAATTAATAGAGTAATCCAAATGATGCAGTTAACCCCAACAATCCAATCACCTCCTAAATTTTGAAGTTTTTGGAGACATTCCAGATCCAAATCATAACATTCTACCTCCTCCTTATGCAAAATTCATTTAGTTCACCTCTAAGAGTCACCAAAGTCCCAACAGTTACAGCACTGCTGAAATGTCCCAGTCCAAATCTCTTCCAAGACTCAAGGTAAACTCTAAGCTGTGAATCCCTGTAAAAATCAAAGAGTTAGACGGTTCCAACATACAATGGCATGGGATAAACATTCCCATTCTGAAAGGGAGGAATAGAAAGCAGTCAGATCAAAGCAAGACCAAAAACAGAGCAAATGTGAAATTCTGTAGCTCTATGTCCAGCAACCAGGGTAGCTGGGGTGAAATATTAGCTCCAAATGCCTCGAGCATCCCTGTACCTATGACCTTACCAGTGGCAAACGTCATGGTTTCTCTTTTGGGTGGGAATCAGCTCACGCCACATGGCCTTCCTTGACAGGCAATCCATGCTCCTGGAAACTTCAAATTCCTGGGTCTACACAGCACTTTGGCTTCACTCTCAAAGCTTCATGTGCTGCTTTCTCAGGGTCACAGTATCTGGCCTCCAAGCCATTCTTCTGAAATCTAGATGGAAGACTCCATGAATGAACAACTCTGGCGCTCTGCATGCCTATGCAACCAGTACCATGTGGAACAAGGCAAGGTCTACCACTGCTCAGGCAGTAGTGAGGCCCCCTGGATCCTGGATGCAGTGGCCTTTGAGAGCTTGTATAGCTAAATTTTGGCAAACGCTTTCTTCTGTGGCTCCACAGGGTGCACTGGGATGCTCAGAGCAAAGTCCTTTGCTTTTGCACTTTGAACTGGTAAAAAGGTGGATCTTCTGGCTCCTGAATGTTCTGCGGCTCAGGCTGGTCCTGAAGTCACTGTGGAGCCCAGGCTGGCCTTGGATTCATGGCAATCCTCCTGTCTCAGCCTCCCGAGTGCTGGGATTACAGCCATGAGCCACCACGCCCAGGTTCTGTGGGGCTGGGGAATCAAACTTGAGTACTTAGTGCTTGCTAGGCAAGTGCTTTAACCACTAAGCCATTCCTCCAGCCCCAGCAACCATATTTTTTGCTTTAACTTTGCAGTTGCTTCTTTTCTGGCAAAATTAGAAACTTTTTATATCTTTTCATTTTACCATTTTCTCCTGGTTTTCAATGCAGAGCTGGCTAAAAGTTGCAGGTGATAAAAGCAGGACAGCATTTTAAATTAAAGGTTGTATTTTCCAGAAACTGGAGAGTTGCTTCATCCCCTCCTTAGATATATATCAACAGCAACTAGGGGCTGGAAGAATGGCACAGTGGTTA
>PVKB01002462.1:212331-280078 GCA_004027205.1 Ctenodactylus gundi
AAAAAAAAAAAAAAAAAGAAAGAAAAGAAAAGAAAAGAAAAAAAGAAAAGAAAAGAAAAAAGAAAAAAAAGAAAAAAGAAAAAGAAAAAAAAGCAACTTTATCCAGTCCAACTGACCAAAAAGAAAAGTTCCAGGTACCAGCCAAAAAAGGAAAACAGTTTTGTTTGTTTTTTTTTTTTTTTCAAATTAAGGACTCCCCCTTTCCCCCTTCCTTCAAGGGCAAGATATGGAGATGCAAATGCAACAAAACTGAGCTGCTAACAATGGGTGCAGAGTTCCCAGCAATGGACTGTAATAAGCCTTTCATTTGTTTTGTAGACAAACCGGGATACCCCTTCTCCTTGACACATGCTTTAAATGTTCCTCATTCACAGTGACAAGCTGGAGAGATGGGGAATTTTGGAGAAAGGATTCCTATCAACCCCTCCTCACCAAAAGCTGACATTGAATAACCCTTTTTTCCTATTTACCAACATGAGTAGCCTTCTTGCTTTGGTCCCAAATGAGCAGACGAACATACAGCAACTGAGCCCATAATGAAATTGGCCTTTAATTGGCCTGTAACACAGACAGGACCCATATGTCAGCTTGAACATTGGGCTACCTTAAATTTCTTCTGCCAAATTAATTAGTCCACTGCCCTTATTCTCAGTTTTAGTAGTCTCAGGACATTAGCAAAGGACAGAAAAAATACTTTTTGCCAGTGTTTCTAGATCAAGTGCCAACAGAAACTAGAAATCTCCTTCCCATCTGAGACCTCTTGAGCCTGGCCTTTATAGTCTGCGTTTCTATCAGCATTCTGATCTCCTGAGTTTAGACCAGAGTCCTCCAACAAGCTCAGCTTACTGTATTCTAAGTTTTCCCTACCCAGCATCTCCAAACCTTTCTAAACTCCTTCCACAAACCAGTTCCAAAGGCTTCCAAACCATATGGTCAAATATAGTCACTTTCCTAGTACCACTGTCTGTCTCAGTCATTTTCTTCTCACTTGGACACAATACCTGACCCACGACTTAAGGGAAGAAAGGTTGACTTTTGCTCACAGTTTAGAGGTCTCAGTCCGTTCACGCATGACCAGTGGGCAGTGGTGGAAGGATCTGGTGGAGAACAGCTCCTCATCTCATGTGACCAGCAGCCGAGCAAGAGATTGGGAGAGAACCCAGGCAAGAATATATTTTTCCAGGCTATGCTCTCAATGCTCCATATCTCCTGATTAGGACCTACTTCTTGACAGACAACATGCGGTTAATCCATATGATCCATTAACCCCAACGATCCAGCTGCCTTCCAAATACATGAAGCCTTCAGGGGATATTATTTTTCGAGGGACATTTTAGACCCAAATCTTTACAAGAAAAAGTTGCAGCATGTCAGAGCTGGTGAATAATGTGGATGAAGGCACACCATAATATTTTATGAGCCTTTTTGCTGGGTGGCACTTGGCAGCAGCATTCACCACATTTCTGATCATATCTTATAGAGATACAAATGACGACTTTCAGAACTACTTCAGAAAGTTGTATGAATGATGAGGTAAGTGTGTTTGAGGCAAGGTGGAGTATTTTGAGGGGAATTAATGGCAATATATCTTAATAAATTTTTAAAAATGTAAACATTTATCATGTATTTTAGCCCACCTGATACTTTGTTCAGTACTATATCCTTAGCACACAGTAGTTGCTAAATAAGTATTTACTGAATTGATAAAAATTGGCATATATCACATCTGTTATGCATTAAGTACTGCTTATTAAACACAACAGTTAAAAAGCATTTAGTAGATGTAGTATCTATTCCTGAGAATTGCATTTTTAGCAAGAATATATGCCCAGTAATTTTTATGTTTGCTAAACATTGAGAACCACTAGTTACTGAAAATGATGAAGCCACTTGGTTTAGCAATCAAAATTACAGAAACCTAGAAATATTACCTTAAAAGCTAGAAACAATATAGTTATTATAAGATGGTTCTGGCAATTTTAATCATTGTATTGGGGAGGGAGACTAGAAAGAGGAAAGGACATAAAAAAGAAAATCTGTCATTACACTGAGTGAAAAAGGATGACTGTATCAGTTTGCTGGTAAAATGACTGCCTATCTAAGAGAACCAATTAAAAAGTGTTGGACTTAAAGTTAGAAAGAGGGGGCTATTTAAGAGAAATAATATTTTAATATACTAGAAATAATCATAAGGAAAAAGATGAAAAATGAACATTCACAGCTCAAAATTTAAGCAATAAACAAAACAGAAAATTCTCGAAGACACAGGCTGGCAGTATAAGTTTTCCCAAGAGGAAGAAATCTTCACCCAAGGGGGAAACAGTGATCCACAAGAGACCAGCGACATGACTATCTCCAAGAAAAGTAGGAAACTCTTCCAAGGAAATGTAATTCAGTGGTAGACTTGAAGAGACTGCTGTGGCAGCCAAAGTAGTGCCAAGAAACCAAACCAAACCAAAGTTCCAAAAAATTATCCCAGGAAGGTGAGAACAGACTCTCCCTGGGGGGGATGGTACCTCAAGGCAACATGTCCCAACCCAGCTCCTATACACCCACTTAAACCGAGTTCCAAAACAAAAACAACTGGCTAAAACTCTGGTGGCTTTGTACTATGAGAATGGAGCTAAGCTACACCTTTATTTCCCAGAATTCCCTTCCTGGTATATAGCTCTGGGTAGTGCTGGCTACAGGACATCTTGTATGAGATCTGAAAGGCAGAAATGAAGCAGCAGTCATTGTTTTTGTCATATGGTTGGTGCAGGGCACAGTGTGGAAAGTGCATATTGTCTTGTTCACTTCTCGCCTACTTTACTGGCCTTGGGAAGTGGCTGGGACTGCAGCTCCTTCAGCTCCCATTAAATCTTCTTACAGCTTCTTCAATTCCTGTGTGGTCAAGTCAGTCAGTCTTTCCTGCAGGCTACCTACTGCATCAAAACTGGGAATTTGTGAGGCTAATGCAGGTTTTATTTTGTTTTTGCAGGTTGCATATTATCTTTGTTTTCATTTGCATCCAGCATCCCTGACAGGCTATTGGTCTACAACATCAGGATCATAGACACAGAGGCAACAACCTGCACATAATCATCTATGAGCTCCTGCAATTCCCTCAGGTCCAACTTCTACTGTTGAAGGAACTGTAAGCTAGTATAACTACTATAAAAATTGGTATGGAGATGCCTCAAAAAACTAACAACTGAAATTCATCTGGTTTATTTAGCATGATCTTCAGTTTTTTCTGCAATAATTTCATTCTTCTTTATGGCTGAATAATATATATATATATATATATATATATATATATATATATCACATTTTTATTTTATTGATTTTTTCTAAACATTTTGGTATCTTACTATTATGACCATAAAACCAATTGGGCTACTTTGAAAAGTTATAGCTAGAAGTAATTAACTCACCCAGAAAACGTTTTAAGTAAGACTTTTACAAGTGTAATATAAAAGCAGAAACATTAATAACATCATATATATGTTAATAAAAACATTAAGATACACAACACTAGTTAACACTATTATGTACACTCCCATAAGCCCATTTATTATATAACAAAATTTATTGACTGACACATGAAAAGTCTGTAATTTTTTCTGTCTTTACATACAATAAACTTTGTAGGTTCCATATGTGAAAAACATTTGAGAAAAACTATTTTGTTAATGATAATGGAGTCTACAATCATCCTTAAATTCTTGGTCATGTGGAATAATGAAAATATTTTCCATAGCACTGAGATTGAGTTATTTTCTACAGATTATTCCAGGATTAAGAAATGATGATTTTCAGGTACTTTAACAAAAACTTATGAACAAAATGCCAGAAATGAAAAAGATACCTCCATTAGAAGGCCATATATCCTTCTTATACCTCTCAGAATTTATAATTGTCTTTAGTTCAGACAACAAACAGACATTAGACACTTAAATGATCAATGTGTATAAAGATTAAGTGTATATGATGTAGAAGTTCATAAAATAGCCCTTTAAATGAAAGATAAATGTCATTATTCACTTAGCTAGATGGCAAGTGGGACACAGGAAGCTGGAATCGCTGGCCACTGCACAGGAGCAGCAGTAACAATCCCCCTTCAGTAAGCTGTGGCCTTTTCCTTGGCCTTAAAGACCACATGTGGGTGAGAATACACATTGAGCAGACCACCCAGAGGCTTGACACAAAAGCTCTGCTACCACTTAAACTATGCATTATACATTCAACTACAAATTTATTTTCAAATCTCATTCTAGACAGCAAATCAAAAGGTCAATATCCATTTACCCACAAAATTTTATAGCACTAAAACCCATTGTTTCACATCTTTCACTCATGAAGTAACAAGTTATGATTACAACAACTATTTAAATGCTTAACTTTTTTTCTTTTTAATGTTGGCTAGCCTTCTCCCTTTGCTTCAGTCTCCTCCCTCTCCCTTTCCTTCTCTCTCTCAGGAGCGAGGACTAGACAGATATATGCTATTACTTTTAACTTACTAACCTTATACCTTACATGATGAGTTCAGATTCTACAAGGACTAGGCAAGATGAATTCAGGTTCTAAGGTAACTGGATGGCTAGTAAGCGTCTTGAGTAAAGTGAAAAAGCAAGATTATTTTAAATAAGATTCAAATTTAAAGTGGCACAGTAGAGGAACACACTGTTTACATGTAAAGTATCGTAGTTGTTCACCCTTGCTATAATTTGCATCCTAGATGTCTGAAAGGCCTATGGGTTGGTTTGTTCTGCAGCCTGTGGCACTACTGGGAAGGAATGAAACCTATAGGAAGTTAGACATGGTGCAAGTACATTATGCCATTTGGGAACCTTTGCAGGGAATATTGTGACTTTGCACTTTCCTGCTTCTGTTTACTTTCCAGCTTCCATGAAGTGAACACACTTTCTCTACTATGTGCTTCTGCCATGAAGTACGGTGCTCCCATAGGCCCAAATAAACAAGGCCAAGTGATCATGGACTGAAAACTTCTGAAACACAGACCAAAATTAACCTTTAACAGTTTATCTTGGGTGTTTTGTCACAGTGATGGAAAGCTAACAATAATTTATGGACATGAACACGAACATATTATAATGCAATAAAATCACATTTTATAAATGGAAACTCTAAGACAGCTCATTTGATGCATGATCTTGGAAGCAGATCTTCAGCCTCAGTTAAGATTTCAGATGTTTGAATCTCCTGTCAATATTTGGACTGCGACTTCCTAAGAGCCTGGGCCAGAATCACCTACTTAGGCTATTCCAAAGACCCACAGGTTTCAAATATCTGTTTATTACTATAAGCCTCTAAATTTTAGTGTGATTTGCTATGTGGCATTAGGTATTTACAAGAGTGCTGTTTCCATTTTTAAGAAGGAATAATTGTGATTCTTGGTTTCTGGCACCTATTCTACTCTAACTTTCAGTGCAGATATTTAACATTTGTGACTTAGATTCTGAGGAGAAATTTAAGAAGTGTACTCTATTATTTATAGTCTCTGACTAGAATACTGGCATGGTTCAGGTGTCATGAAAAAACGTTCACGTGTTGGGAGACTTGATCTCCAGGGAGGCAGAACTGGAGGTGTTGAGATCTTTAAGAGGTGAGGCTTAGTGTGATGGTCTTGGGTCATCGAGGGTCCATCCCTTGAAACAGATTAAGGTAGATCGCACACAACCCCTTGGTAGTGCTTAGGAGAGTTGTTATAAAGACTCAGCCTGAGTCTACCCAGCTTTGGGACTTTCTATAAGGACATGTGATTACCTACTCTTGCAATGCTTTTGTTATCGCTGTTCATCTCGATATGGTACAGATAAGACCCTCATTGGAACTGAAAGCCTTATTCTTGATCCTCTAAAACCATCAGCTACATAAACCTCTTTTCTTTATAGTTACTGCCTCAGATATTTCATTACAGCGATTAAAATGGACTAAACTTTCTTTTTCCATTTCCTGTTTTTCCGTCTACACATCAAATAGATTGTAATACTGCAAATAGACTTCTTAAATTCCTAAGCTTTATGTTTAATTTACACACTTACTTTGTTGGAAAAGCTCCTTAAGATCAATACTATAATTTTCTTTTACACTTGCCATGCATAAAATCTATTATGCTTAAGGTAATTAACAGATATTTAATTATACTAATACAAAAGGTAAGCACATAAGCAACCTTCAACTTAAAAACTAAAGATATAACTTGGGATGATTTCTCAATCACAAAAGCCAATCAATCATACTGAATTTTTCTCTGTGACTTGCAGAAGCTACTTTTTGCAAGAGCCAAATTTTGTCACACCCATTCCCTCTAAAGTAAATGCCATCAGCCATAGGTCCTTTAAAGTATGCAGAATAGTAATCCCCTTTTAACTCCACAAACACACATTAGTCACTGCAGTTATATGCCATTGTTATTAATATCTTAAACATTATTTCTGCCAAGACAAATAAGAACAAATTCTCTATGTAAATGTCATCATTTTTAACTTTCCCTTCCTTCTCCGTGCCAATGCCCCAAATTATTTACAAAAATCTGAGGTAAAAATAGGCAACAGTCCCAAAACTTCCTTTATTACCTTTTAAAAATAAGCACTCTTTACTGTAGTTGCCGTGAAACAGTATTTAATTTCTTTAATGCTAAAATATCAAATGCATGTGCTAAAGCTAGTGCAGATACTTCCCAAAGGGAGGTAACACAAATCTTGCTTTCTTTCCCTGAAACTTTTTATAGCCATCAGATCTCTGCACATAAAATGTAATAATTCCTATCCCACTACAAATAAAACATACAATTCGTAATGTCTACGTGTCGCAAATCTCAGCAAATTCTCAAAGGTCATGCTTTTGTGAGTTTGGTGCGAGCCCATCATTTTTAGGTCAATTTTTAAACGGTGCAGGAAGCCCTGGTGTCTACAGTAAGGGGCTGTACTACACAGCATTCAGGTCTCCAGGAACCCAGGGCACGAAGGGCTTCTCTACCTGTTAAGGATGGCAGGGGCTCCTTCTGCAAGACCCTCTCACCTTGCCCCGGGCCCGAGCAATGTCAGGGGTGCGTAGCCCGGAGAGGGCGACTCTGGCCCTCGAAGCCAGAGAGAAGCGCTGCTCTCCGCGCAGACCCGGGGCCACCTCCCGGTGCCCGCCGACAGGTCAGGCGCACCTCCCGACACGGCCCTCCCCGCCCCCACACGCCCGAACTTTAGGTTGGGTGGAGCGCTGCCTCCAGCCTCCCTCAGAGCGCAGTTTCTCTGGGTTCAGGCCGTCGCCTACCAAACGACTGTCCGCAACGGCTCAGCCACACCCGCCCTCGGCTCTCCCGGAAGCAGCTAGCGGCGCCGCCGACAGCTGCCCCGCCCCCTGCCCCGGATCATAGACACGCCGGCCAGAGCGGCCCATCCGCAGCGCGGGCGCAAAGGACGCCGGGACACTGACCCGTCTCGGTCCCGGAAGAAAGTGGTACCTGGTGGTCTTCGGTTGAGTGGTCGCTACTATGGGTGAGGCTCCATGGAGCTCCCAGAGGAGACCTAGGGTTGACGAGCCGAGAAGTGGAAAGTAGACTGGCTAAAGTGGTTTCCTTCCATCAAACCGGAGGGTTCAGTTCTCGGCTTACCGGCCAGGACCCCTCCTCACGGCTCATCCGGGTGGTGGCCGGGAAGCTGGGGCCGGCGAGGCGGCCCACCGAGCGCTGACGTCATGCTTCTCGAAGGGGTAGAGATACTTCCAGCATCCTTCGGGGCATCTGTTAGAGCTGGTGTCGGACAGAGTACTGCGGAGACTTCGCGACCTTTCGGACCCGACACTCCCCTGTAGCCCTTCACTGCCCTCTTGTGGAGTTTTCCGTAATTTCCCAGCTACGGTGCTAGGTGCTAGGTAATACCCTGGGAGGCTCGTGTTTCTATAGATAGCACTTTGGGTGAACTCATTTCCCTTATTTTCATACACTAAAGCATGAGTCTTCTCATATGTTCAAAATAAATGAGAGTATCTGATTCATGAGTCAGTTTAAATAAGTCTTTGCTAACATGTTTGATCCTTAGCTTGAAACACTGATCAGTTTTCTTTCTTTTTTGCGGTCCAGTTCTCTTTATGTAGTACTGTAGTACAGAGACTGAATAGCAAGCAAATGACCCCCCACACAGTTTTTCATCTTGAAGATTAGCACTAAATGCCCAAAAGATAAAAGCAAAAATTTATAATTTGTTTTTCTTATAAAGCTGAAATAAACATTAAATTTGCAAAATAGTTTATTAATAATATATATATTTAAGAACTTACAAGTTAGGTAAAGTATAACCAAAGTTCAATGTCAATTCTTACACAACCACAGTACAGATATATGCAATTTCTTGACTTACTAGTAATTTTAAACTAGTAACTTGAAACATCATCAAGATATTATAATTATTTCATTGTTCACTTTTTGGAATTTGACAGAAGACATTCAATATCCTGAAGAATTTCAGAAGTTTTTTTCAATGCTACTAATACTCTGTTTTCATTAATTTCTTCTAGCAGAGTTTCTGAAGAACTTGGTTTATAATATTCAGAAAATTGTTCATTTTTTTTTGCATGAGATCTGGTTTAGGACACCACTACTCTCCAGAAGCACTGAATTATTTAGTTAAGGAATTCTCCCCCACATTTTTCATTGTATTTTTATTTTCAGAAAGCATGGTGTTCATATTTATTAATTCTAAGAAAAATTTCATGGATTCAGCATAGAGCATGGACTTCAGAATTTATGAAGCCTGTCTATTACAGTTGATGAAACTAGTTGTAAGGATGGGAGAAAATATGTATGTATGTGTTTAAATGGAGGCAGGGTAAGAGGATTAAACAAGGAGGAAATGAAAAAATTACATTGTCAGTAACGTTTCTTAATGTTCTTCACTTAAGTGGAAGAAGTGTTATAAAAATAAAAACGAACAAAAGTAGGGATGACACAGCTATATGCAATCTGTGTAGTCTCTCTTTAATTTTAAAAATATCTAAAATAAAAAGCCTGTCTCCATTACAGAACCATTATATCCTTTAAGTAAAGTTATAGAAAAATCATTAGGGAAAACAAATTTAAATGAATAGAGAATGTAAAAAATTTTTTCATAAGAAATTAGGTAGGTCTTCAACAGATATAATTTAGAATATAATTATGTAAGTGAAAAAAAGTCTCTAGAGAATCTCCTATCACCACTCTTTAGCTCAGCTTCCTACCCCTAGAATGGGCTATAGTGACCATATCTCTGAGTCCAGCAGAGCCCTTTATTGGGATATTTGCCATAAGTTTTTTTTTCTATATCTTACTATATTTTTGTTGAGATTCTTTAACATGGCCTCACTCACCAGTCCATATAAGAAAAGAACTATGACAATGTAATTCATAAGGCCAGAAAATACGAGAAAGAAAAACAGTTAAAGAGTGCTGATTTGAGTGAAATGAGTCAGATGCAGAAGATTAAATATGATAAATATCACATAGTTTCTCTGTTTGGGATACCTAGAATACAGGCATTCTATATAATCAAATGGGTGTAATAGTGGGAGTTAGAGAGGATGAAGAGGTTGTGGGAGGGCCAAAAATAGGAAAGAATTGTAAAGTTGATGTGTTACATACATGCACAAAATACTGAAGTTCATTGGCAACATTATGTATTGCGCGCGCGCACGCGCGCGCACACACACACGCACACACACACACACAGACACACACACATATGGTGGAAAAAAAGAATTTCCTAACCCTTGTTCACTGCTCTTTGCCGAATGTAAACTCAAAGAAAGTATAAATGTTAACAAGATGTACCTTCTACAGACAAAAAGCAAAACAAAACAAACCTTCAGAGTCTGTGATTCAATAAAGCTCAGCATTATGTAAGTATAGATTAATATTCAGAGTACAGTCATTAATTAGACCTAGAATGGAAAGATTATGCAGGACAGTACTTGTAAGGATACAATTAAACTTCTGTATCTTTTCAAGTTCAGAAGCAACAGACCTGTGTAAGAAAAGAAAAAGTAATAAATTTCTGATAATTGTTGACTCTTTTATATTCACTATCTATCTATCTATCTATCTATCTATCTATCTATCTATCTATGTACTGTTGGAGACAGAATTCAGGTATTTTTGGAGACAGGATTCAAGCTGGCTCCAACTTTTTATCCTACTGCCTCACCCTTCCAGAGTGCTAGGATCACAGGTGTGTGCTATCACATTCATCTTCATATTTCAAATTAATATAACTGAGTTTTTTAAAATAAAGGTTAGGATTTTAAATGGAAAAACATAAATTAAGAAATCTTTTTATATTAGTTTTTAAAGCAACAAATCATCTGATTTACTGTTTTAAAAGTAAATGAATAAAAAAATCCCTACTGTTCAAGGATTTTTGCAATCATGTTTTAATATTTGAAGGTAACAGACTTTCCTGGTACTCCTTGGCACCTGTCTGGCACGCCATCTACTTTCCTTACTGAAGTTTACTCAGACTTTAAGACTTACTAAATCCCATCCCTCCTATGCTTTCGCAGGAGTGACCTATCTTTTCTTGAATTTCTACAGCACTATGTTAATCAATCATACATTTATTAGTAATGTTTTCTCTTGAACTGTTCAACTTTCTGGTCTTCATACTTTGGTAGTCTCAGAAGAAAGGATTCTTTTCTTGCATTCTGTACTTTCTGTTGATTTGCCAATTAATTTTGGAAAGGCTTCACTTATATGGAGCTGTTAGGGATAGGATGGTTGCAGACATCTAAATATTACACAGTTGAACTCGATGTTAAGACACCTTTTATAAAAAAATAAATTTCTTCAAGAATAAACTACTCATTTCATCATTTCTGAAGTCCAAAGGGTTAACATGAGTATTAGCTCTTAGCACATCGAAAGATGCACTGTGTAATTGACTGGTAGGAGGTAAAGGGCTGACTGTATAGCAAAGCTTTTACATGGGTAGGTATTCTTTTTGTTTTTCTACCCAGGTAGAATGAAATATACAAATTACAAAAATGTAACTTGATTAATCCTATGAAAAATTAATGAGGACATCAGTCTAAAAACATCTCTTTGTTCAAGTCACTAGAAATGTCTTTTTCAAAAAGGCACGTGACACGCCTGCCTTACTGGCTTTACTCAATGGGCCTCATGCACTTTGTGGTGAGTGTGCAATGTTTCTTCCTCCTACTGAAGCCTGTGGCTGATAAAAGAATTTTCTTTCCCCATTTGTGATATGTTTAAGTGCAATACACAAAGTTTACACTGATCTTGAGAATTTTGTGTGCACACATATAATGGCTAAGTTACAAATCCTTCCTCTGTCTCTTTTCGACCCTCCCACTCCCTGCTCCTCCCTTCCAGTTCCCATTATTCCCCACAATAAGTTCTATGAAATAAGTGTGATCTGGGCTTTTCATATCAGAGAAACCATTGGTATTTCACCTTCTCCTTCTGACTCACTTCACTGAGCATGATGGTCTCAAGCTGCCTCTACTTACCTACAAAAGCCTCCAACCTACCTCTGTCTCTGTAGATGAGTAGTATTCCATTGTGTATAAATACCACAATTTATGTATCCACTGGTCTGTTGATGGGTATTTTGGTGTCTTCCATATTTTAGCTATTGTTAGTTGTGCTGCTATGAATATGGGTGTACATGTATCTCTGTTATATGCTGTTTTTTTAACTCTTTTGGGAAAAACTCCCAGCACAGGTATCACTGTATCAAAGGGGATATTTATTTCCAGTCTTTTGAGAGACTTTTATACTGCTTTCCATAGCAGTTGTACCAGTTTACATTCCCACCAGCAGTGCAGGAGGGTTCCTTTTTCCCCAGAGCCTTGCCAGCACTGATTGCTGTTTGTGTTCTTGATATACACCAATCTCTCTGGAGTTAGATGGTATCTTAGTGATGTTTTAATTTGCATTTTTCTTATGGCTTAGGATGAACATCTTGGCCATTTGAACTTCTTCATCTGAGAACTGCCTATTCATTTCTCTTACCCATTTTTCAATCAGATCCTTGATTTTGAGGGGCTTTTCTATCTATACCTCCTATCTGAGGTATAGGTGGTAAATATTTTTGGGCAGTCTGTCAGTTCTCTTTTCACACTGTTGATAATTTCCTTTGCCATGCAGAAACTTTTTAATTTGACATAATCCCATCTGTTAATAATGGGGGCTCTTTCTCTTGCTTTTGGTGTCTTATTAAGAAGAAAGTCTTTGCCTATCACTATGTATTTTAGATATTTGCCTAATTTATCTTTCAGAAGGCTCAGTATTTCAGTTTTAATATCTAGGCCTTTGATCCACTTTGATTTTGCTACATGATGACAGGTGTGTGTCTACATTCATTCTTCTGCATGTGGATGTTCAATTTTTCCAGCATCATTTGTTGAAGAGGCCATCCTTTTTCCAGTGTGTGCTTTTGGCTCCTTTATAAAAGATTAGATAGCTGAGGGTATTTGAGTTTGTTTCTGCATCCTCAATTCTGTTTCACTGGTCTATCTGTTTTTGTGCCAGTACCACATAGTTTTTACAACTATTGCTTTATAGTATAACTTGATGTCTGGGATTGTAATGCCTCCTGCCTTAGTCTTCTTACTTAAGATTGCTTTGGCTATCCTAGGTCTCCTTTGGTTCCTTATGAATTGAAAGATTATTTTTTTCAAGTTCTGTGAAAAAAATTGTTGGTATTTGACAGGAATCACATTGAATTTGTATATCAATTTTGGCAGTATATTCATTTTGACTATATTGATTTTGCCTATCCAAGAACAGGGGACATCTAAGAAAGACATGTTTTATGTTTTAAGCATCTATGGAAAAGAACTTGGATATGACTTACTTTAAAGCCCACTGATCATCACTGTGAAAAATTTTTAAACAGAACATGTTTTTCTGGGCAGAAGCAACAATATAGCCTTTAATGTTACTTGATAATGATTCAATAACTTCTAAAATGTCTTCAGTACTCTTTTGACTAATATTCCGATGCAAAAGTTAAATCAGTAAGCTAAGTGAATGAAGTGGAAAAAATACTGAAATATAATTCAGGAATTTAGGTAGCTGTTTATTGTGCTATCTCTTTTCATTCTTCAATATTTCCCCCACTCCTGTTTGTGGTTCGGGAAGTTGAACTCTGGACACTTGCAGAGCTACATTCCCAGGGAGTTTTATTTATTATTTTTATTCTGAAACAGAGTCTTGCTAAGGTGCTAAATTGCCTAGGCTGGGCTCAAATGTGCAATCCTCCAAGAGTGCTGGATTACAGGCCTGTGCAGGCCTGACTCAACCTACATCCTCTCTAACCAGGAGACAAATCACAGTGGAGATGTCAGATTTTGCAAGGGAAACTCCTTTATCTCTGCTCTTCCATCCCCCTTCTGCTCATACTTGTTATTGCCAATCTCCACTTTCGCTTTTCATGGTGTCTTTCAAGTTTCTTTTTTTGATACAGGGTCTCACTCTGAAGCCCAGGCAGGTCCTGAACTCACTCTGTAGCCAAGGCTTTCAATGGACTCACAGCAATCCTCCTGCCTCAGCTGGATTACAGACTTTCAATTTTCATATAAAAAGCTTGGTATTTTACAAACTCTGGCAGCACAGTAAAAGTGGTAAGTTTTATAACTATGTACAATTTCCCTTTTTTACCAGTTGTTTTTGGTCAATTAAACAGGTGTTAGCTTAGAATGAAGCATTTGAAAGCTGGATAGTTAGATTCTGAGATAATCAAGTAACACTTACTGATTTAATTTCATTTGTTCCAAAAATTAACTTTGGAAACGGTAGTAGGAATCAGGCCTAATGGTTTATCCTTTTTTTTTTTTTTGCCACACTATGTTAGGTCAACCCACAACTTGCATTAAAAGTTCCTGACATCCTTTTGAATATATGCAGGTTATACTCTCTCTCAGTGACGTTAATCTTCCTGAAGGTCCTCTTCCTGTCACTTTGCCATTTAAGAACTTCCATTTCCATCATTTCTGTACTTGTATTTATCACAAGATTCACTCGTGTCTGTCAAAACTGACACTGTACCCTAGGAGGATGTGTCTTTTCCATAATTATCTTTTACTATCTCCAAAGGCCACAAGATTTCTTTATCCCTCTGCCCCTTACAATGTCTTATTTTTCTTAAATGTTTCTTTGAAGTTCAGTCCTAGTGCCCTGCATACTGAGAAGCACACCATAGAAACTAAAATATGTATTTGTTAATTTCCCAGTTAATTTGGGGAGGTAATTAATGTAATATTAAAAATCAACTTTTTCTGAAAGCTTACGTCAGTCAATTAAGTAAAGCATTTATTGGCTCATTTTGATTGACAAAACACCCAGGAAATTGGTAAACACACTTTTGGGTGTGTCTGTGAGGATGTTTCATGGAATCATGTTAAAATGGCAAAATGCCCTATGGGGGAGACCACCCTAGAACAGGGTACAGAAGGGATGAAAGGATAAGGAAGCCATTGGCCAAGTTCTGTCTCTCTTACTCTTTCTGCTTCCTGGCTCACATTAGATGGGCAGTTTTCCTCCACTACATCCATCCTCCATTCCTCCTCCCCCTCCTTCTCCTCTTCTTCCTCTTCTTCCTTCTCATCCTCCTGGAGCCCAACTCACAGCAATCCTCCTGCCTCAGCCTCCCGCGTGCTGGGATTACAGGTGTGCACCACCATGCCTGGCTTACATGGTGCCGGGGAGTTGAACTTGGGCATTTACTGCTTGACTTAGCGCTTGTTAGGCAAAATCTTTAACCACTGAACCATTCCTCCAGCCTGAGCCACTCATTTTAATGTGAAGCTTTTTAATGTAAAATGTTCTGCTTTCAGATGAAATACGATTAAATATAATACATAGTTAGAAATAAATTACTTTCAAGCAAAAGGTATCAAGCAACTGTTAAATATCAAATATAAAGGTTTCTTGGGGAAAAGTTTCAGGGTTTATCACTCGATCCTTGAATTCTTAAATATTAATTGATTCTACACAGATAAAAGGAAATATTAATACCAATTTTCTTCAAGAACAGAAGATGAAGGACATGCAGGCATCTCTCTCTGGCTACTCTGTGTCAGTTTTCTGCACCATGATGTTAATGTAGTCACATATCTAGAATGAGCACATTGAAAAAAACTTGAAAATAAACATACATATTCTATAACAGAAATGGAAAAACCATTAAGATAACTTGGAAAAATATTTTTTAAATTAAGTGAGGCATTTACTGGGTAATTTTCTAAAGCTTTTCCCCAGACAGAGAAAATCGTTTTTTAATGCACACCCATATACACCTACCCATATTAACAAAAATACTTATAATTAAATATTGCTTACTGCATATGTAAAACAAGTATGAAGTTCAATAAACTGAATTATCTGAAAGGACTAAGACAAAAGGTGATGCATGACAAAGACACTATCTTCTTCAGGCAAACTATTCAAAATAGCAAATTGAATGTTAGAGTGCTCACACAAAAAACAGCAATAAAGCCCAATAGAAATACACATTTAGGAAGAAAAGCAATACTTCTACAGATATTCTCAAGTAAAACCACTAAAATATTAAGACTACCATATGTGGAACTGCTGCAACCAATAACAAAATTACATGAACCAAAAGAGAAAAAGCATATTCATAAAAACTGATTTCAAGAAGTTTCGCTACTTTTCAGAATCATCATCAGCGAATTGCCTTTGATTTTTTCCAGTGTGTAGAAATATGCACAATTTTAGTTGTTCACAGTTGCAAAACCTTACTTCAAACTGGGTAGGTAACCAGGGTTACTTAGCTAATATAGCTAACCACAGTACAATCTCCACAATAAATTATTTCTATACCACATAAGATCCTGAAAAATCTCTTGACAACAAGAAAATGATTAAAGCTGAGTGGATTGATTTAGCTTTGTTAAATGCCAATATAACTGAAAAATTTGAAATTTGATGAAATTGTTTCATTCACATAATCTATGTGGAAAAACTAAATATACATATGACATTTAAATAATGTTTATAATCTGCTTCTCTGTCAAAATATGATTTTTTTTTCTTGGTAAAGTTAGGGATCAAACCCACAGCTTCACACAAGCCAGGTAGTACTCTATCATACAGTTACATCCCCAGCCCAAAAATAATTTTAAAAATTGCTTTTCAGGCACTGGAGGAAAATCACAGTGGTTAAAGAGCTTGCTTAGCCAAGCGCCAGGCCCTGGGTTCAATTCCCCAGCACCACACAGTAGCTGCAGATGGTGACACATGCCTGTAATCCAAGCACTCAGGAAGCTGAGGCAGGAGGACTGCCATGAGTTGCAGTCCAGTCTGAGCTACAGAGAGAGCTCAGGACTTCATATGCAGTTTAGTACTATAGAATTCTTATATATGTTTTAACTTTTCAAGAAATAGCCAAAACAGTATTTTATAAGCAGATTAAGATATATTTCTAAAGCTACTGTTTTGTTGTAAACTTTGCAAAGAAAATAGATAAAAACAGATATATTTTAATTATCTCCCTGTCTCTTTTCCTCCATTAAACCCTGCATCAAAAAAAAAAAAATGCTTTTTAGTACCTTTCATATGGTCCAGGATGTTCAATTTGAATTAACTGATCTTGTCCATCAGGAAGAGTTAACCTACACCAACCTAAGTTGAGACGTGGATTTACCTTAAGAAGCAAGGAGGAAAGGGAAGTTTTATCATTGTAAGACCAAAAACAAAACCATCAACTCTTCTGCCTTATCAATTTTTAAAAAATAAAAGACAGATGAATCTTTAAAAATTGTTTTAGTACAGGCTATTAATCAACCAACACTTATAGACGTAATTAGTATGCAGAATAAAAATATGAAACTCTCCCACTATAAAAAGTTACTTTATAAAAATGACTTTTGGCCTATCTGTTCTGGTTTCTGGTAGGGAAATTCAATGAAATCAGTATAGCCTCTTGATAGATTTTTACACTTAAAAAATAATTTGAGGTAAAGTGGGATTCACTTTGTTTTCCAGAGATAGTGGACAAAAATATATTTCTGAGTATTGGTAAGAAACTAAAGATAGGGATAATATACTATTAATACATATTTTCAAAAAAGTTAAAAGGCATGATTTTGAATGTTTCTGCCACAAAGAAATAATAGATGTTTCAGGAAATATGCTTATCCTGATATGAGTATTATCCAATGTGTACATGTATGAAAATACTGCATTTTACCACAATCAATTAATATAATATTTGTGTCAATTTTTAAAATATTTCAATACATCTTGCAATACATTAAAAAACCAGACTTTTGTATGAAGTATACTCACCTTTCTTTTTTCAACAGAAAAGCTGAAATTCCAATTTAGGGTTAAAGTGATGCCATCTAAAAAAACAGCATGCACTTTGTCATCAGAGTAGGCAAGAAATCTTCCCACATTGGGTATGAGGGATTCCTTCAAAAGCAAAGGCAGTGAGTTGCTGTGATTTATTCCAGGTATCTAAAACCAAATAAATAAAGATCAAAGAAACAGTTACCTATTACCAAGAATTAAATGAAAATTAATCCTTAGGAAACTTCATATGCAGTTTAGTACTATAGAATTCTTATGTATGTTTTAACTTTTCAAGAAATAGATAGCCAAAACAGTATTTTATAAGCATATTAAGATATATTTCTAAAGCTACTATTTGGCTGTGAACTTTACAAAGAAAATAGATAAAAGCAGATATATTTTCATTATTTCCCTGTATCTTTTCCCCCATTAAATAAAACAAACAGGTCTAGGGGTGCATGTAGCTCAGTAGGAGAGGATGTAGTTAGCATGGGAGGCCATGGGTTCTGTCACCAGCACAGGGTGGAGTGGGTAACTACACCCAATACAATAAGGAAACGACAATCACAGAACAACATAAGGGCTAGGAGAGTAGCTCAGGGGTGGAGCACTTGTCTAGTAGAAAGCAGCAGCTCTGGCTTTATCCTCAGCATCACCAAAAAATTAAAAAAAAATAACAAAGAGGTTGATTTTCCAGTTTTGTTGGTAGTATTCTAAATAAACAAATACTAATGTTACATTGACTTTCTCACATGACTTAGTTGAAAGTAATTTTAACTTATAGTTATGGATACGGGTGTAACTTTCTTAAAATTTTGCTTCTAAAATGATTTTAACATACCATTTTCCAGCAACACATACGATAGTTATGACTCAGAGAAAGCTTTATCTTGGCACAATGTTGAAGAATTCTGTGAACACGAAAAATACTCCTTAAACATTTGTGAATGGCAGCTTCCAATTCTAGCAACCCATCCTCAATGCATATATAATAACATTTTAGATGCCAGTATCTTATTTCCACTGAAATATATTGGGAACTCTTCTTTCAAGAATCTACAGTCTCCTAAAAGGAAACTAGTTGATTCCTCTTTTAGCAATGAAATGATTCTGTGAAGAGAATTTCCAGCTGGTTTTTTTTTTTTTTTTTTGTAGTAGTAGTAATGGGGATTGAACCATGAACTTCACGCTGACTTACATTCCCATGTTCTTAGTCCCTTTTTAATTTTGGGATGAGATCTTGCAAGAAGTTGCCCAGGCTGGGCTGAAACTTGTAGTCCCTACTATGTCTGCCTTCCAGGGTTCTGGGATTATAGGTTTTATGCCACCATGCCCAGCTCAGGTGCTTTTCTTTAAAAGCTGATAGCTTTACAGATTTGAAATAACACAGTCTAAAAATGGTGAAGTGGGTCAACTATCTTAGGAAGTTAAATTATAAAACTGTACAAATAAATGACTAAACAATTTTCTTTCATTTTTCTGGGTGTAGATTAATCAAGAAAAAAATTTAAAGCATGAACTAAACTACATTTCAACTTTAGTACATTCTCATAAGTCTTTATTACTTTGAGGATGACAAAGTAAAATTTCAAACATATCCAGTCTCCAACTTGATATGAAGGAACAATAATGATGCCACAATTATTTAGGGAAAAGGCACTTTCTTCCATACTTAAATTTCAAAGCCACAAGTATGTTAGCAGTAATCTAGAGATTATCTTATTTTGCAAATGATGAGACCAGGAATTTTGACAGGCTACTTGTACCTGTCAATTTTTAATCAGACCTTTAACTGCAAGAAAATGCACCAAGGTTTTCAAATGCACAACTTGGTCAAACTACATGCGAAGAAATTACCTGGTAGCCTGCTCAATCACAGAACATACAGAGAATAGACTTCTTGGTCTATCTGGAGGAAGGTTATGTACTGAGTATGTTTTCTCTTCTCTCTGAAAAATTAGTTTAAAATGAAAAGCCTCATTAGTAATAAATGTTGCCCATTGTTAGCTATTTTTAAAAAATATGTATTTACATAGTGACAAGGCCAGCAGTTATTTTCACAATCTAAAGTCCATAAAATCTGTGTATTCTAAGTTACTTTATGATGCTTTTCTCATACTCAATTTACTTAAAAGTATAGAATGCTATATATCCACTCAAACATTACCTTATAATAGGCTGTATCCTACTGCCCAATTCGAATCTTGACTGTACATAAACATGGTAACTAAATTAATTTTTTTACATGTTAGCATAAAATTTATGACATAAGAAATTGTTATATTTTATTAATGAAAGAACTATTAGGACAGCTTGTAGAAGGCAATATATTTAAAGACTCAGGTATATGAAATTTAAAAAATTTATTTTGTTGTTATTTCTGATTTTATCTCTGACTTGCTAATGTTTCCCAGAACTCTTGTCTCTGGCATTTTTTTCTGACTTCCTAATTTCTTTTTTAGGCAATATCAGAAGAGTTCAAAACTGTGTATGCTGTGTATGCTATGCACTTCACATGGATTATTTCATTTGCTCCTCAAAATAATCCTGAAATAAGAACTAGGAAAGCCTGGTTTCTAGCTGAGGAATCTGACTCTCAAGGCTAATAAGAGTAGAGATCTGAGACCTAATTTCAACCACAGGAGGTAATGGGTATGAACACTAACAGAAAAAGAGTATGAGCTCCAAAGAAAGATGGATCTGGACTCAAATTTTAAGTCTACTTCTAAGTATAACAATAAGTTGGCTATGCAAACTCTTCACAGCAGAATTCCTGACAAGTTCTACTTGATGTTATCAAAATGTCCTCTGTGAAGGCTGAACCACTTTATACTCCAACCAACACTATGAAAACACCTTTTTGTCCTGTCCTCTCTGGAAGTAGCTATTGTGAAATCTTTTTAGTTTTTGAGAATTTGGTAAGTGAAAATTGTTGTCAGTGTTATTTTAATTTACATCTCCTGGATATAAATAGTGAAGCTAAACATGTTTTCAAATATTTTTTAATCCATTTTCCTATTAGTTTTGTTGTTATCATTGTTTTGAGGAAGAGATTTACTGATTTAGTATAAAATACCTTATTCCAAGTTTTTGCTTGATTTTTTTTTACTTTAATCTGACTAAGGCCTTAAATATTTAAAATTTAACAAAATTTTAAAAATTTCAATCTTGTCAAACTTTTCTTTCATGCTGTTTTTTCTTACTATATTTAAGATGGTTTCCTGGGGTTGGGAGCACAGCTAATAATTATAAGTTGGATTTTTTTTATATTTGGTTACTTAATTCACCTAGAATTTATTTTGGAGAATGGGTTAAAGTGGGAACAGTGTCAAGCCCCAGTACCTCCCCTATTCAAAAAATAAAGCAAAACAAAACAAAAATAAAAACAATTTTATGCCAAAGAGAGAGTCAATTGTTTCTAAATCTTTTCACCAAAGCAGATAGCATAAATGTGTTACACACTGGGGCCTGAGAATGAAGCCCAAAGCAGACAACTACAAATGAAAAATTTGTTATGAAGTTTTGTGTTTTATCCCCAAAACTCATGATTTTTACTGTATACATTTGCTTCACTATAAAAATTATTACTCCCTTCCTGAGAGATTTGAGTAACACCAAAGCTCCACGAAGATATATTTACTTTTCAATTTTACAACACATCCTGATACACAGCAGTCAGCACTGTGACTATGCACACCCAGCCTATCTGCATGTTTACTTGGCCATGTGCATGCTCGAGCGCACGCGCGCACACACACACATACACACACACACACATGCACTTATACATATATACATTACTTGGTCACACTTAATTTCACTTCCTTATTTTTCATATTCGTCACTAGCAGTGATTACCAGATTGCATCCAAAAAGAGCAAGTGTTCAGTTAATGTTTAAAGAATGAATGAACACTTTTGTAGAAGTAGACTTTCATATGGGATCTACTTTGATGTATATTTAAGTATTTATGAATAAAATGCTATTTGGGATTCACTTAAAAATGACTAGAAAGAGGAGAAGCCAATGAGAAGTAGAGATAAACAGACTGGGTAAAGGGCATGCAGAGCTCTATGACATTTCTCTGTTTTTGTATTTCTGAAATATTCCATTGCTTAAAAACTTATTTTTAACTCTTCTCCTTAGTGACTCTGACAATTATTACTTAAAGACTCTATTTTATAATGGAGAGAGAAAATATATTTATCTCATTCTCACCTGTAAAGTATTGTGATATTATGGTGATTGCCACAAGAGTGCATTTCAAAATAGCAAACTAGCAATAAGCAATGTAAACCGGATTAACAACATACCCACACTATTATTATATGGTCTGGTACATATGTTGTGTTTCAGGGTTCTCAACAACAGAGAAAAATCTTGTTCAACTGTCTAGTAAAGCTGTGTATATAGAGATACTTAAAATACACAATTACATGGTAAAAAATGTGCTTTTAAAAGTACAAATATTAAAAATTACTAAAATATAATATTAACATATTATATTCAAAGTTGTATACTGATTTGAAGTAATGCTTCTGGTTTCAGCATTGTATATAAATAAATTCTAGAGCAGAAGAAGCTTATCTTCTGATTTAAACATGAATTGCTTAGGTTAATAGATAATGAGAATACAGCAAAATTAAGGCAGTTCATAATTACACAGGTGCCAATGCTAACAGTAAAATTATATTGTATTAATTTTCTAGACTAAGAATTAGGAAGTAGTGTTATATAAAAAGCAGATTGCCCTAATACATTTTGAATTTAGAAGTTAGAAGACTCTTTTTTCTTTGACAGAGGGTCTTGCACTGTGGCTCAGGCTGATCCTGAACTCACTATGGTGTCCAGGCTGGCCTTGGACTCACTGCAATCCTCTGTTCTCAGCCTCCCTAGTGCTCGGATTATAGGCATGCGCCACCATGCCCAGCTTATGTGGTGTTGGGGAGTTGAATTTGGGTACTTAGAGCTTGACTGAGCAGTTGCTAGGCAAGTGCTTTAACTGCTAAGCCATTCCTCCAGCTCCAGAAGACTCTTCATGTCAGGGATCTCACAGTGGGCTTACCTTTTCCAATCCTTCTTGGCTACAATAGTAAGTAAAATAGTTCCCCAAATAAGCTCCTTCTGATTTGAAAACAGATCCATCTCCAGGATAAATCTCTATTGAGTTCACATTTTTATGGGTAAGCCTACAGAAAAGACATAATCATTAAGTTTTTCTAACTTTTTAATCTCTTAATAAGATTAAAATATACACAAAAGCAGTCATTAAAAGAGGAGCAAACAGAAACAAGGTCTTTTTTGTCTTAAAAATATTACACATATTTGAATCCAACCCCCTGAAATACTATTCTGCAAAAGAGAAACAGAACACACACAAATGGTTTATGTATGTATTAGTATTTCAACAGTTAAGCCCAGGGCTTCTGTAATTCAGTCATCCTGTCTGACTATCTACTTGTTTTCCCCACTGCCAGTCACAGGGGCTGGTATATGAACAGTCACCAAAGCCAGGTCTACTGCATAGAAGTTAAATACAATATTTCCAGGGCTCTAAAATACAATTATTCTTTAATAAAGAAACTAGAATAATCAACAGCTGATGGCTGAGATTACCTGTCTGTGCCAAGTGCCATCCCTAGGAGAAGGTGGCCAAATTATACCTGGAGTATCCAGGTATGATCAAGGAACTGGGGACATACTACACAAAAACTGAAGTCGTTAATTTTATTGGAACATGCATGAAGATGTCAAAAGAAAATTAAGTTTTCATGCAGGAAAAGAGTCCCTCTCCAACAACAACAACAACAAATTAGTAGAACCCTTCTAGCATTATTCATTAAAGTGAAACCCTCAATGTGGCCAACAACAACGAGTATTACAGTAACTAACGAGGCAACCTCTGTCGGGAACAGGTATAATTCATGTAGCAGTGCTAGTACAGAGCAGACACTCAATGAGTACTTGCTTTGAATGAAGTTCAAAACCTTCCTTAGACTATTTACTGTCTTCTCCAGTTCTACCCCCAGTAGGTAACCTCATGATACAACTGACACAATGAGGTCATTCATTACATGGAAAGAGTATTCAAAATAACTGATATATTCTCCAGCAAAATGACCTGTCACTGGCTTCAGAGTCACCATTTAAGTCTCGTAAATATGGCTAATGAGAGCAAAAGGCGTCTGTATACAATAATACATTCAATTCTGCAACATAAACTACAGAAGCACAGTTGACTCAGCAAAGCTGTGTCCTGCCTGACAGCCTGTCTGCAAGGCTAGGCCCATCCACTCTGCGACACTGTAAATAGCATTCTCTCCAACACAGGTGCCCTTACCTGTATATGATGCCCTTATACCAAACCACTTTCACTAGTTCAGGATAGGAATATTCTTCTTCATCAGACTGTCCCTGGAAAAGTGTATCACCAAAATTCCACCTGTGAAGGATGGAATGTGAGCCATTAATTCTGCTTGCTCAAAATAACTGCCTTTAAGCCAATTAAACAGTACCACTATAACATTTATTCCTTTTTTCACTAGATCAAAGAAAAATAAAACATGGAAGTATGTTAATAAATTTTTTTTCTGAAACTAGAGACTGAGCCCAGGGGCTTCACAGTGATCTATACCCCTAGTCCATTTTATTTATTTATTTATATTTTCAGAAAGGGTCTAGCTAAGTCTGAGTTTGAACTTGTAATCCTGCTGCTTCAGCCTCCCAGGGTACTGGGTACTTGCGCCACCAGTCCTGGTTGGAAATTTTTTTCCAACAAGGAAAGGTAATCAATTATATCTGGACTGTACCGGTACTTTTATTTTTCAATATTGAAGTTATCCATTACTGGATCTCTGCACAATTATGTACATTGTTTTACTAACCTTTAAAAATTAGCCTGAATGCAAACATTTACTGAATGTTCATAGTGGTCTAGGTACTATATACCCAAAAAAGCGTACATGGTTCCTGCCCTTAGTGGAGTTACCTATAAGGGAAGAATGTTAAAGAGTAATAACTGAGTATAAAGGCACTGAATGCTATAGATTTACATCAGGATTCTAAAAGAAGGCTTAAGCTGAGATAGGGAAATGAACCCAAGGTAGCCAGACAAGAGACAGAAAGAGGGTGCTGCAGGAAGAGCAAAGACAGGAAGTGGTGAAGTGCTTGCGTGAGCACTCTAGAGGTTGCAAGAAATACAGGTAAGACAGAACATGGGCAAGCATGGTGATGGAGCTGATTAGAAATACAGGAAGGGCCTACATCACGGCAGATCTATTTAGCCACAAGGATAATGAGTTTCAACCTAAAGCCAGTGATAACTTATTGAAAAACTGTTGATTCAGAAGCATAAAATTTCTTTTGACATATACTCATAATCCTGAATTTTCCAGTTTTAACTAGATAGCTATGACAAACCTTAAGTCATTCTCATATTTCGTTTTTAAAAGAAAAATGTGTACTTAGAGACTACCTAGGAGTGAATTTCAACTCTACATATCCTTGTGTGTGACTGTGTTCAAGTTATTCATACTTCTAGGTCTCAGGCTCCTCTATAAAATATGATAACAGTACTTACCTTATGGGTTACTAGGAGGATCAAACAGGTAAAGTGTAAGTGTGAGGTAATAAGCACTTTTGGTTAGCTATTATTCTTGCAATATTTATACAAAGCTCATGTTACAAACCCTTGGGGGGCTTGGGCCTCGGGGGCCTAAGCCCCCCTTGAGGGGCTTAGGCCCCTGAGCCCTGCTACAGCCCTAGCCCCCGCCCTAGGGGGCCGGGTCTCAGGGGCCTAAGCCCCCTCTTCAACTATTGTTACTCGCCTCTTAGTGGAGGTAAAGGTTTGCACTCAGCCACTGAGAGGTCTTAATGTTTTCACCCCTTTTGAGTATTTATAGCTGGTTAACCAATTTCTAAGACTGGTAGGAAAAAGCATCCATGCCGCAGTCAGCCAGTCACCAGCGCCCATGAGCAGCAGCAGGTGCTCCTCCAGGCTCTCAGACACCCCTGTGCAGACTCTGGTCCCACCAACCACCACATTGCCAGACAGTCACCTGCCCTGGGCTTGACAGTGCAGAAAGCACTGACTGTGATTCATCTCTACAACCTCTGTGCTTTACAAAATATCTGGTACGGAGTCAGACTCCCTAAAACATGAATGCACAGACAATAAGAAGCAGGACTAATGCCTTTGCTAGATAAGTTCCTTACTGCCTGTTAAAAGCAAAGATTTAGATCAATTAAATAAAATTCCTTATTAATACTGTCATATGATTTAGAAAGATAATTATACTGAGGTCTAGAATGGTTCCCTCATAAACTTTATGACCAGTAAATCATTCTTCCATTACCTGTGCAGATGTGGGAAGGGACAGCTAAGTAACAGGGCCTTGGGAAGAACAGAAACCTCTTTTCCTTCTTCCTCTGAAACATCAGAAGTTAAAATTCTACTTGTGGTGATATCTGCAACAACTTTAGATACAGCACTAACTTTACCATGAAAATGAAGTGCTAAAGACAAAGGGTATTTCCATTCCTCTGGACAGGAAGCCACAGACCAGCGCTGCTTTACCCACGTGTATACACACATGTGACTTGTACCAGGTAAAGGCAGTTTTTCCCTCTCTTCAGTTTTATTTATACAATTCTTTTCCTCTAAAGGTTTTTTGGATTTCAAGATTTGGCAAGAAAGTTCATTTTCTTTATTCTTCAGTCTTTGTCCTGATAAACTTCCAGATGTACAGATTTTGCTGGATTTTTCAACTACTATCTCTTTTGAGGCTTGATTATTTTTTTCTGACAACACTACTGGCTTCTGGCTAACTTTACACAAAAAGTCTACTGTAAATTCCTGCTGATCTGTGAGTAGGCAAAGGTGTGCATGCCCATCTAGGGATGTTATCTTCACGGTGCCACTCTCCACACTGATCATGCGATCATCTGCAGCAGAACTGGGCCACCTCACTTCTGAGATGTCAATGAAAATGTGCTGAATTGAGAAAGCAAAAAGACATGGTGAGTATTTTCTGTGAACAGTCCAATTTTTCCATACTTTTGATATATAAGCATTGGGTAGGAAAGTTCATACACATTTACTTTGTTTTTACTACTCATAAAGGAAAATGTAGCCTACGTATGACTTTTCAGAGAATATTTCATAATTAAAAGATGTAAAGTACAAACACACAAAATGAAGAAATAAAAAACATCCTGATCATATTTAAGGCTAAAAATATTTTGACTTTTTGACTTAAAATGTACAATGAATCAGAGATAGATCTGCATACTCCCTCACCCCAAAAGCAAACTCTGAAAGAAAACAGAAACAAGAGAGAACCAGCACTACAATGTAGCATATTAAAAGCAATTGGAGTTGAAATAATACAAGACCAGCATTTAAGTTACTAACTGAGCAACTCTGAAAACACAAACACAGATTTCATTATATCTTAAAGCATTACACTGGATAACATGGTTTTCAAAACAAAGGGTAAAAAGAATTATTTTTTATTGATTTACTTGCAGTGTGAGGGATCTAATCCAAGGCCTGGCACTCACTAGGCAAACACTCTACCAATGGGCTATACCCCAGCCCAACAGCATTATTTAGTAAATGGTATGGGAATTATTAAACAGAAATTTGGAAATACTATCTTAGAAGGTTATGTGGGCTAAAAAATAAAGAAATATATATAGAGAGTATCCTAGATAGTATCTGATATCATAAACTAAAATAAATTTCAAATCGCTTAAAGAATGATTTAACAAAAAGGTAAATCAAATTTGACAAAGAACAAACAGACTTGTAACAAATAACACTGTTTGTTGTATTTTTTATTATAAACAGTAGGTGTTGCATGAGTCTTTAATAAATTGTCAATAGTTAACGTTTCAATTTCCATTTATATAAAACCCTAATTTTAGTTGTACTTGGTATCATGTGCTTGTAATCCCAGCACTTGGGGAAAGCAAGACCTGAGGACTGTTAAGTCGGAGTCCAACCTGAGCAACTTAGCAACTATGCAAGGCCCTGTCTCAAAAAAAGCAGAGAGTTGGAAGTGGGAGGTGAAGATATTTCTCTGTTCAATAGTCCTTGAAACTAAAATCAATACAATGGGGAAGAAAATGAAACATTCAGCTCCTAAAGCCCCTTTGAAGAGGCCCTTCCATTGTTGCTTTCAGGTTGCTGAGATGGTTCCTTGAATCCATCACAGCAGGTGAAGCCAACTTCTCAAGCGTGGGAGTGCCCCTTGATCCAGTAGCACTGTGCAAACTGACGATCTGAAAGAAGACCACGCCTCAGAGGACTTCAGAGGACCACAGCCCTGCTTTAGTCACTCCACAGGCTGGCTAATCTACGCACAGCAGAAGTTTGTGGAGTCGACAGCTTGGAGGGAAATAAGTGAACTGTTTTTGTTGTTTCTTTTACTAATCCTTTCACTGTAACGTATGGTCACCCTCTATTCTTATTTGTTGCTATAGCATCTGCCTTAAGCTTTGCTGCAGGGTTGGCAGTTACTGCTCCAGCTGACTGGAGTTATGGTAAAAAGTTTCTGCTAGCATGCTTGTTTCTCCTGTGGAGAAGATGTTCTATTACACTGGGCTGTTTTTAATTTGGGTTTTCTTTGTATACCAGAGTCCCATATTCTCCAATAGTCTGGTCAAAACAAGGAGTCACTAGGGCCCTACTATACCAAACCCACTTTACTTGCCAGGGAGTAATTTCAGGAACCTGCAGTTATAATCGAACTACTTACACTAAGTAAAGAATCAATACATTTGTTCTGAGTAAAGGTTGGCCTGAGGTCAGGAGATCCCAGGACAGGGAACTCACTGCCTCAATCCAAATCATCAACCCAGGTCAACCCATGATCTTATCTTTTGATGCACGCAAGGCTGTAAACAGGACAGGATCCCTGCAGCCTGTGAAGGTTTGGGAACAAAAAATACAGGCTTAATGAAAAGTACATGTGTGAGTAGCCTGCACATGGATTGGCCACATGTAACAATTATGTAGAGTACTTTGTCCCTAATGGAGTTGTGAGATATAGGCCACTCGGCAGGGCAAAAATCAAGAAGCACTCTTCCAAAGGGTTTCTCCACTCCAGACTGTTTGTTAGGACGATGAGACCCTGTCAGCTTTACTATTCCTAACCCAAAGAAGGCTAAATGGAAAACAGGCCAGGAGGCTGTCCTCCATATTAACGGAGGGGGCTTGGACCCCAAAAGTATATTACCATTTAAAAGGGTTACATCTTCTCATAAAGCCACATCTCATCAAGTCTTCCATTCCTTCAATAAAGAAATGGAAAGAGATGCTCTTCCTATTTCCACCACAACAAAAAATTTATTTGTTCTTAATCTTAGCTAAAACCATAGCACAATCTTTAAAAGTCATTTCTTGCTGTATGGAGAAATCAACATGGGGAACCAAAGGCCATGGGAGGCTAAAAAATTAGACCTCTGAGAACTCCATAATAAAACAAAATACCCTAATTCTAGTACAGGGGTTTGGTTCCTCAAGACCTCATCTATTGAAAAGTACTGTATTGCTCAATGAGATGGACAATTTACTGTGTCTGTTGAAAGCTTGACCTGTCTAGGATAGAAATTCCATAATGTAACCACCGAAAAACCTCCATGATAAGGGTCTCAAGCCATGTGGAGCCACACCCTCACCCCTTGTCTAATTTCACGCGTCTCTGGCCGGCTTGGGATGACATCACTAAAGAGATCCAAGTGATAAGCTCTGGGGGGCTTGCATTGGGTATGTGGAAAGACTGGCTTTGTGAGGTTACCTTGACTTTGGTCAGGTCTTGTGTATTAGGAACCATCCCTCCCATTCTTTTCCCTGGCCAAGAGACAACGTTTAGGTATCCCTGTGTATGGAGACTCAAATGGCCAGAAAAAAATAGTGTGTCTTACAGATTAAAAATTAAAAGAATGACAAATGGTCCTCTGAGCATATAATCCATTATTATGGCCCTGCCACCTGGGCACAAAATGGGTCATACGGGTCTGCACTCCCATCTACATGTTAAACTGTATCATCAGATTACAGACAGTTGTTGAAATCATAACTAATAAAACTTCAAGGGCCCTTGATGTATTCGCTGGGCAACAAACCAAATGAGAAATGCTGTTTCCAAATTTACCAAAATCCCTTGGCTTTTTGGAAGGACGGGAGCCCTGACAACTTCCTTTGAAAGTGGTTTTCGACTTTTGGAGGGTTCAAGACCCTCACTGACGTCATCCTCTTAATTCTGAAAATATGCCTTGTCATACCTTGCCTAGCCCCCTTAATTATAAAATCTATTGCTAGCCTCATTGAGGCTATGGTTAAAAAAAAAAGTAGCCACACATTTAATGATGTTAAAAAAAATATTCAGCCTCTGCATCAGGATGATGATGCTCTTTGACCAGGGAGGGGTCTGAACATCAAAGGGGAGAATGTGGTAGGGGCCTGGGCTTGCCAGAACACAGAAATGAGGCAGCACAGCCTTATCCGTGGAGGCAGACAGCATGACCTTGTCAATAACGAAAGAACACGCCATCTTGTAATGTTAGACTGTGACTTTCAGTGTTACAGCCTGCTACCATAGCTGGGAAGACAAAAAGTCAAAACTGTATATAAAAGAAAGTCTTCCTGTATTCTGGACTCAGACTTTAAAAAGTAAACTCCTCTGGGCCTGCTGGTGTAATAAACTTGAGTTCTCCAACTCTCTGAGTGATGCGTGGTACATTCCGTTCAGGTTTTTCCATAATACCTGTATTGTAGCACCAGTACCAAATATTTTTAATAGTATTCCTAGTCCTTAGCACATAGTACACTCCCAATAAATGACAGCTATTATGACTCCTCAATCTAAAATAAAATATAAGCAAAAGAATAAAATTTTTACACTTGTAGACAATTACGTATCTCTACTACACATCAACAAATAACTACAAGTTGCTGAAAATGCTCACGTAATTTCTTAATTCTGAAGTTTAGGGGAATGAAAAAGTGATCAATATGAAGTTATGATCCTTGGCTATAAATAAACGTATAGGTCTATGCATTCTAAGGTATGTGCCTATTGTGAGTATACTAGTGGGGAAGAGATTATTAAACTATTTGTTTCTAATTACCTGTTTTCAAATATTACTTATAAAATAGGTTTTTTTAAAAATCACCTTTTTTCTTTCAGAAGGTATGATTCTTTCAGATAAAAAAGGATAAGTAGCTGAAGAATTTCGAAAATCTAGGGCTCGCTGCAGTTGCTCCTATAAAAAGAAATATTAAAATATTAAAACATAAATTAACCTGAAAATCACTTTAGAATAACAGTAACCAGGAATAAGAACTACTTTTCCATACTCTATTTCACTTTGACAATACCTTATCATTTAAAAAAAGCAGTTTTTATGCCATTACTTACTCGGTAAGTGCTAATAACAAAGTGTGTCCTTTGATGAATTCTTTTTGGTTGTTCCAAAGGATGTGATGAAAGAGGATGTGACTTTTCAAATAAAAACTCAGAGCCACAAGGAGAGAGTTGCAATCTGGAACCATCAATATATTGTATTTGCACTGAATCATCTTCATAAAGTACCATTCGTACTTCGGTCGCCATTACTATGGCAAAGTAAGATGTCCTTCCAAGGTGAAGACTGAACAAAATGGAAACAGAATAGCAACAGTTCTTCTATAGTACAAAAGTCCCACTAAAATAAACAGAAGTGCATTCCAAGAACATAAGTAAAATATCCTACCAGTATATTTACTTTGCTGAAGGAAAAATGATCATGCTACAGACATTTAAATGACCTAAAATTAATATGCTTAACAAAATGCCTTGGCTAGCATAGTGGTACTGGCTTACTAATTCTAGCACTCCGGAGTATCAAGGCAGAAAAATCATAAATTTGAATCCAACTAGGACAACTTAGTAACTTAGCAAGGCCCTGTCTCAAAATCAAAAATAAAAGTAAGCTGGGGATAGAGGGCTCTAGCTATGTGAAATCCTCAGGACCACAGGAAGGGGGAAAAACCCCTGCTTAACCCCTAGGATTTTACCCCAAATATAGATATAACCTGGGGGGAAAAAAGAGCTCACAAAGTCTTAGTTGTCTTTAACATTTTTGTAGCTTTATTTCTCCTAAAAATTAATTTTTGTAAATTATATGCAAAGGATCTCATTTCAAATAACAAGCAAATTATAATGTTGTAACAAGAATATTAGTCTGTAATATGTACAAAAGTCAGTTCAAAATTAGCTATTAGGCCTAAGAGAAAAGACAACTAAAACAAATGTCCAAACACCTGATTTTCTGTCCACAGCCTGGTGCTAAGGAAGTCACTCCAAAACAAATTAATCTTCTACTGAAAGATTCATCATTTCCTGAAATCAATTTTCTCCTATACAATGATTCAATTTTTACTTATGTTCTTCATACAGGTGTGAAGAAAAAAAATTTAGAGAGTTGGCTTTCATTCGTAGCCCACTATTTACTAGCTACAAGCTCTAGGTTTTTTGTTTCCTCCTGTGTAAAATGGTGGTAGTAACAGGATTGCTCTGAGGATAAAAATGAGAAAATACATACGACAATGCTACCACCATGAAATCTCCTTATAAGAGCTCAAGAAATCTTACAAAATGTTTTTTTCCTAATCCTAACCTAACTCCAGCTGTATTACCTGTTTTTACTACTCAGATGACCAAATTTCACCTAAAGAAAAAAGTTCCCTTTCAGAGATGATACCTCTCTAGTTCAGTATTTCCCACCAATAAACCTTTTGACAATAAACCTATCACTGCCCACTTTCTCTCCCACCAGTCTTCAATCAATGGCAGTCCAGCTTTCTCTTATGTACTGATATTATTTTACAAGGGTGACCAGTGCCTCATGTCCAGTGACTTCAGTCTTCATTCTACCAGACCTGCGCAACCTATGACAGGTTTCTCCCCTGCCTCAAGCTCTCTCTTCCCCTGCACTTCGCACCGAACCCCATTCTCTTATTTGTGTTTAATCACAGTGAGTTCAGGACTAACCTGGACTACACGGCAAGAGCTTGTCTCAAGAAAGCAAAACCAAATGGAATAAAAAACCTGACCTTAGTCTCCACTTAATTTCTTACTATAAGACTCATGTTATCTTTAGGCCTCCTAATCTTACCTCCTTTCAGGATACATAATCAGCTGTATATGACATATGGCACAGCCTATCATCTTATTTCGAGTATCCTGGATATAAGTAAAATTCAACCATAAAGTCTCTCCTAAGGATTTTTAAACAATTTAATTTTCTTTCTTTCCTTAGAGAACTTTGAAATCTACCTAATCTCTCTCCAGAGTTTTCAGTTACTTTCTTATTAGGTTTCTCTTCATGTCCCTGTTCCATAGATAAATCAAAGCCAGCATGACTAAAATGGAACTTATTCACTCCCAGAAAAAGCAGATTCCTGTAATTATCCCCTAACTTTGCTTTCACTTATGTCTCTTCCCTCTAGTTCAGTCTACATGTAGTAGCCAAAGGGATTTTTTAAAGTAAAAACCAGATCTATCACTTCTTGGCTTAAACCCCACCAATACCTTCTATTTTTACTTTGAAAAAAATCCTAATCCTACAAAGGCCATGGATCTATCCCTACCTTTCTCTTCAAATGTCACCTCCCAGTTCCCTTCCCCTTGTGCAAGGCACTTCAATCATACGGATGTTTTTCATGTTTTTGAAACATCATCTCCTTTCAAGTTCGCAATGTAAGACAATGGCATCTCAGTGTTAGCAGTACTCACTTGACTTCTCACTGCCACCTACGTACTCTTGGAACAAGTCCTGTTGCTCTCATAGTTTCTCAATGTTGGTTCTGCTTACATCCTTTCTTATCTACTCTTCGGTCCTGCAACTAACTGCCTAGGACCTTTTCCCAGTTTCTGCTCTCTCTAACCCATCTCTAGTATTGCTGTCATAAGTAACTCCACAAGCCTGACCGTACTACTTTATGTCACTCATTTACATATTTGTTAATGGCTATAAGTATTATGGAAACAAATGGCAATTCTCTTACATATTTACACGTAGCTCAGCTATATATATCTAGTATTTAAAAAAAGGTACAGCTAAGTAACTGACATATCTCAAATGACTTAAGTATCACTGATCTTTTTTTTTTTCACATTGATGAAGAATTCACAAGAAATAGTTTGGTGTCTCAAGTTCCTGGCCTATCACAGAAAACCATAATCTGGCTCCAACATTCATTTCCAGGCCCTTCTTGTTTGCTCTCCCAGCCCCCTTCAGTTTTGTCAGTCAGCTTATTCTTGACACTGTTGGGAAAGTTCACTTCTCAAAATACGGTGTCTAGGTCCAGAAAAAAATTATCAAAACAATACCCACAGGCTCGCACTCACTCGCACAGCAGTTCTGCGCTGCCAAGTCGTGGAGAGAACGCCAGTCAGTGGAACGCAGGAAGCCGCAGCGCCTGCGCCTGCGCACAACTGTTTCTCCTGGAGTATTTTCGGAACTTGACAAATTACGAGTAATGTTTGCTGATGATGGAAAATGATCACAACAGCTGTGAAATAGGGACTCTGCAAGTGTTAAGATACCAGTCGAGTCTGGACACCGCAAGCGAGGTGGTAGGCTCGGCGGTGACCATGGAGGAAAAGTACATCAACCAGTTCAAACTTCCCCGCGCCGTGGAGGAGCGGCGGTACGCCTCCGGAAACGGAAAATCCGGAAGTCCCGCCCCTCCGCCTCTGGGCCACGCCTGCTTCCTCCCCTCAAAGAGTGACGCGGAAAGAGAAGGAACGGGTTCCACGTAGGGGAATTCGCTCTTGATAGTCGATACTCTCAAGGAAACGGTCAAATCTGGCAGTAATTACGTTGCTGTGACCTGCCTTTTGAGTCCAGAATAACCCCAAGTGTGAATTTTAGTAGGGGGGAAAAACATTTGGCCAGATAGAGACCTTTTGTTTTATTGTGGTAACAGAAGATGTCAACTATTTATTGTCACTAAACAAGTATTCATGGAGATCCGACAATATACAAGGAGGTTTGGGATTAAGCAGGGAAAGGCAGCCCAATCCCTTGGATTAGAGATTAGTTGGAAAGAAAAATTTAGTAATCCTTTGATTATACTTGTGGGAAATAGTCCTAAAATAAATGTTTGTGAACACACGTACTGGGGAGGTGTAACCTAGCCTGGAAACTACAGTCAGTGAAATCTTAAGTTTTAAGTAGTTAGCCAAGTATAGGGAAAGGAGTTTCAAGCAGAAGTTAAGGCATTTGTTAAGAGGCTTAGAGGTCCAAGGAAAAGATGTCGCTCCTTGTATGAGCTGAGAGCCAGACAGTTACCAGTCACTCAAAGGCCAAAATTACGGGGTTCATCTACTCAGTGCACCAACCAAATCAAAGGAGCCCATTTATTATGGTAAGCAGAAAAAAGGTTTGGTTAAAGCTAGCTTCGCGGGAGATGGTGAGAGTAAGTCCCCAAACTGCATCTAAGTTGCCTCGGCAGCATTCATGAGACGTTTACAGCATGTCCCAGAAGGAAAAGGGAATCACAGATTTAAATTTACAAGTTATTCGCCTGTTAAATTGGAAATGTACAGTTTGTTGCTGGGGGTTGGAGGATGGGTTGAGGTCGTCAGATCCCCTGAGGTGTTCTCTGACGGCTGTTTTGCACCTTTGGGCCTGGGGTGCTTTTGTTGGCCCCTCCACCTCCTTGAGGTTCACATTGTGCTCTTGAGGGAAAGGAGTCCTCAGGAAGCTTCTAGTCCTCCACATATGTAGGCTTCACGGGATTCCAGAGCCCGAGGAGTCCTTAATCTGAAAAGTAACTGCTGCTCTCCTCTCTACTGTTACCTGCGATTCTCTCCTTCCGTTGTTAGCTGCCAGACAGGGTAGAGTTGTAAGATAGCTGAGAATGGAGTAAAGTATTCCCTGGAAAACACAACTTTTAAGGTGAAAATGCTATCCTGGTATCAAGATAATTTAGAAGTATGATTAGGGAGAAGCCTGAAAGGGAGAGAAGCCTCAAGTATGACGGGGTCATATCATCGTGGATTTATGAGTTCTAGACTTTTTAGACATACTTTCTGATTCTAAACTAGGAAGTTGTGATCTGCCAATAAAAAAAAACCTTATTGAGGTATACTGTTTATTGCAAGGACTTAAAGCAAAAGTGGTAGCAATACAAAGGAATAGGAAGACATCCAACTTCACACATTCACGTTTTATTGTCCATTTCAGGAATTTGTTTCTGGGATTTTGAATTCATACAGGTTTTTTCCCCCACCACTTTTATTAATATATATATATATATACACAAATCACCCCAATAAAGGGCTCTGCTGGACCTAGAGAAGAGGCATCAAGAAATGGCCACTGCAGCCCATTCTAGGGGTGGTAAACTGAGCTAGTAAGTGATGGTATGAGTGGTAAAGTGCATCAGAAGCAGAAGGTTAAATGTTAAATATCATGTGATTTCTTTGATTAGGGAAACCCAGAACACAGGCAATCTATAGAAGCAAATGAGTGTGGTAGTGGGAGTTATGGGAGGGATGGGGAGGCGTGGGAGAGCCAGAAACGGGGAGGGAAAGGGATTGTAATATTGATGTGATATAGATGTGCACCAAATACTCAAGTTCATTGTAAACATTATGTATTGCATATATGTATAAAAGGTGGAGAAAAATAAGAGGCTAATTATAAAGGCATTCTTAGACATGAAGTTTCTATTATACAGTAATTCTATTCAACCCATGCCTTTCATCCTCCAATAGCTAAAGGATCTTCTAAATGTAGATTTTACTACAGAGATTTCATGATGCTACTTGAACTTCTGAAGGATTTCTGGAACTGCTGAGGGGAGTATGGATTATAGGATGCAAGAGCAAATGTGAAAGGTAAGTGGAGGCCTTTAAAAAATACAGGAAAGAAAATGCAAGACTATGGGAAAAGCTGGCACTTTGGCATGCCTGTACTCCCACCAGCCCGGAAGCTAAGTTGGGGAGATCCCCTTGAGTCAAGGAATTGGGAGGCCAGACTAGTTAACAAAGCAAGACTGACCCCCAGCTAAAAAACAATCAAAATATCAAGACAATAGCATCCAGAAGTTAGACCTGTGCATTCAGCAGACAGCAGAACTCTTAAGAAATACTTAGGAACATAATTCTACTTTGGGAGTATGACTGAACCCAAGAATTTAGACAGGTAGTTTAAAATAATGCCAGCAATCCCTGGATTCTGAAGGCAGGATTGCTGTGAGTTGAGGCCAGCCAGGGCTACATATTAAGGACCAGCCCAGATTAGAGAAACCAACCAACCAAAAAGAAAAAAAAAAGGCAAGGCCTGGTCTCTGGTTCAGGCAAATGGAAAGGTGCTGGTGCCATCCATGAGAAGGGATTGTAGTGTAAGAAATTTAGGGACTGCATCCCTTGAATCTTTTTAAGTTCCCCAGTTGGAAATGGTTAAGTCCAAGCAACATGGACAGGACAAAGGTGAAGTGAGGAAAGATAGTCTAGTTCTGACCTAATGTCATCTCTGTCCCATCACCAGCCATGTGTGATGATGGCTGCAGATGGCAGATGACTACTGTCTCTGGCTACACAGGCAATCTGACAATCATTAGTCATTACACAGAACCTGGCTGGGTGACTTAAGAAGACTGGGTCTCCAAGTAAATTGTGAGTTGGTGATGTCACTTATGACGTGTTGAAGGCCCTAGGTTGGACTTCCAGGACTGCAAGAAAATAGAGAGTTCCTAGAAATATGCTGATGTTGAGAGCTACGGAGTATACCTGTAGTTGTTGACAGTAAACTATTAGGCAAATATAGGATTATTCAGAGCAATTGCTAGAAGTTTAAAGTATACTCAGCTGGCATTCCTTGGTCCCTGTTCTAACGTACTGTAAGCACTATCTCCACAGAACTAGAGATTATGTTAAGTCATCAATTAATAAGCCATTCTGGGTAAGTTTTCCATTACAGTTTCCCCAAACCCCAATTATATATACAGCCCCTTCAAAACAAAAAAACTTTCAAGTCTTAATGTTATGTAAGAACATATGACATTATGTCCTTTGTCACTGCACTGAATTATCACTGACTAGGCCCTGAACCAAAAATCTTTTTACTCTGGTTTCTCTGATGTTAATGTAAATTTGTAAGTTGAACAGCAAATTCAATTACCACGTCAGAAACTCAAAGGAAACAGAATTAAGCTTTATTCTCCAAGTCTAATTTTAATTCAGACTGAACAAACAAGCAGAAAAGTGAGAAAGCTAAAGGTATTAGCAGACATGGATGTTCCAAAAAAAACCAGTGTATTATTAACATAACTATTTACATGCATATTTACAGGCAACCCTTTTATACATATTTTTAGTTGGAAAAACATTTGACATTAAGTAAAAATATTACTTAAATAAGGGTGCAGCAGTATCACATTATAGTAAAAGTATTAGAAAAGTGATCTTCAAGGTGTATCAATTATAAAGCAGATGAAAACTTGAATGACAAATATCTAGTAAAATTCTCTAGTAAAAAAGTGCAACCCATGCTTCAAAATAAAAGTGAAAAAGCCATATAAATACAGCAGAATAATCTTCCAGTCCTTAGCAGAATGAAGTTAGTGAAAAAGCAGAGGAATTCTTGAATTGGAGTCCTCTGTGAAGAATCCTGGTTGTTTAATTGGGAGTTCTTAATTTTTTTTCTCCCCCACCAATAGTATTTCAAAGCCCTTGGTATCAAATAGTATCTATACATGTAAATCAGTTGCTAATATAAGACTTTTAATGCTGAAGACTTTGTTCACTATGATTAATACCTGAAACTCAAAACTAAAATAAAAGTTGTATAATAATCCTATCTAAAAAAGAATGCTACATTTCTGCAGTTATGTGTATTTCCAGGCTGAGACTATTCTCCCTCAAGAAAAGAGAATTTAAAAGATAAGCATCTAACCAGCTATCAAAATTTACTTTCAACACTTTATTTCAAAATCAACTTTATTGCAGCCAAAACAGTGGAATTAACTGTACATAATAAACTATTTTATATATATATACACATTTTTAAGTTATAGGGAATAAAGTTTATTTTGGCAGATAGTGTTAAACAAAATTAAAGTTGCATACATTAGTAACTCAACATCTTTAATTTGGTGTAAGTGTAACACATTTTCTGCTTTCCTGTATTCTGCTAAATCACCATTCCTAAACTGTTTTATAAAACTTCTATGATGAAACTTAAATTTACTGTTTTCGCTTATGCTCAGATTCCAAACAAAACTTTTCATAAGCTTCTTCAATCTCTGGGTCCATCTCATCATCAATATCATCTAAGTATCTGTAAAAGAAGCTGAAGTTAGTTTAATGCTTTTCAATTCAGAAAATGTCTTATGACGCAAAGCCAAAAAGAATTTATGTGATGCTGGGCCTGGTGGTACAGGCCTGTAATCCTAGCAATCCGGGAAGCTAAGGCAGAAGGTTTGGAAGTTTTGAGTCTCACTTGGGCAGCTCAGTGACTGAGACTCCTGTTTCAAGAATGGAAAACACAGGCTGGAGGAAGCAAGTGCTAAGTCAAGAGTTAAGTACCCGAATTTGATTCCCCAATACCACGTAAGCTGGGGGTGGTGGTGCACGCCTGTAATCCCCGCATTTGAGAGGCTGAGACAAAAGAACTGCTGAGAGTCCAAGACCAGCCTGGACTACAGACCAAGACCCTATCTCAACACTGTCTCAAAAAAAAAAAAAAAAAAAAAAAAAAAAAAAAAAAAAAAAAAAAAAAAAAAAAAAAAAAAAAAAAAAAAAAAAAAAAAAAAAAAAAAAAAAAAAAAAAAAAAAAAAAAAAAAAAAAAAAAAAAAAAAAAAAAAAAAAAAAAAAAAAAAAAAAAAAAAAAAAGGAAAACACATACACACACAAATACAGCTCAGAGGGAAGGCCCTGGGCTTGATCTCCAGTATCATTAACTCCCAGGCCCCCCTCTCCCCCAACACTACCTGAAACTTTTCTAGACTATATAATAGAAAACAACTAACTTGATAATTATATAAGTACCAGTCCTTAGAAAATCAAATGTTTATTTTGACAAGTGAACTTCTATATGATTCCAAGTTCTCTTATCTGATGTTAAGATCCTGACACTTTTCTAAAATTTACTCAAAGGCTTGATATATAAACTTGGGCTTTATGTTGATGTATTATAAGTTTATACCGTATCAATAAACAATTACAGCATGATTGGAAGGTATTCTCAGGTATACCATTCACCTCTGGCTGAAGCTGTATGATTTCATTATACTGACTTGTTAACAACAGAAAGTATCTTTTCTATAGTTATGTCTCCTTAACATCAGAAAATGCTATTCCTATGATTTCTGTTTGGTTATTCCCACAGTGACAAGTTAGTGCATTCTCAATCATTTGGAACCAGACTTTCATAACAAGAACAGCTAAGATTCAACCTTTTTACTATGTATGAGAAGGCTAACAAGTATTTTTAACATATCCTCACTTAGTATTCAAAAAACTCAAGGGAAGAGTACTATTACTGTCTTAACAGATGGGGAAACAAATACAGAAGCTGCACAGATCTCATGTAAGAATTAAGAGTTTCTTGAACTATAGGTATACTACTAGAATGTTTTAAAAATTATGTTATCTACATTTTATTACTCTTTCCCTCAACTAGACTTTTCACAATCCAAGTCACAGTTTTCAATACAACTTTTGAAAAATTTTAGTACATAAAGCAGTTTCAATATGTACTATAACACCACTGAATTGAAAATACTATTCTTATGCTGGGCGTAGTGGTATGCACCTATAATCCCAGCACCTAAGAGGCTGAGGCAGGAGGATTACTAGGGGTTCAAGGTCAGTCTGGGCTCCAGAGGGAATTCAGGACCAGCCTGGACTAAAGAATGAGACCCTATCTCACACAAAACCTCAAAATGCTATTCCTTCATGACTGCATGCATATGTGTGGATGTGTATGTTACAGGGGATGATGTCTCAAACAAAACCAAACCCCAAAATGCTGTTCTTCTATGATCTTGTGTTTGCCCAGCTCTCTCCTTATTCCCCATCCCTGCCTTTTTTTTGATTTTCAGACTTTCACTCTGATGTCCAGGTTGGCCTCAAATTTATCTTTTTGCCTCAGCCTTCTAGAGTACTGGGATCAGAGGTCTATACGATTCAGCCTGGCTCATGATCTATTTTATTTTCTACTTTAATCTTCACCTAAAAATTGACCACAAAAAATTGATTAAAAAAGCTAAAACATGTAGTAACTAAAGAGAACTTACGGATCACCAGCTCCTGATAAATCTGTTCCATTTTCTTCATAATCTGGAAAAAAGTCCTCTCTTTCAAGTAACTCTTGATATTTCTCTTGGTAATCTGTAACATAAAAAAAAAGCATACTTAAAAATCGTATGAAATGACCAACTGCTCCTAAAAATTCTTTTTCATATTATGTCTTTTCATTTAAGTAGACAAATGACTAGCCTCCCAATTCTGTAAGGTAGCTTTTGTAAAACTTATATTCTAATTGGCTTGCTTTTTTTTTAACCACCCTCCACCGCATGCTTGCATATCTTAATTTAACACGTCTCTAAACATCAGATGGAGATCACAGCCTTTGTTAACATGCCAGAGTACATGCCTCAGCCAGTGTGTATGCCGTATACTATGTGTATACACTGGTTATACTAGGCTGCTTTCCATCAGATGAAGCACTAGTTCCACAGCCTCTGGGGAAGAACACCACCTTCTATACTCATTTCCAGTTTCTGCATTACTCCCCAAGGAGGTAAGCTCAAGTCTCTGGCTACCAGGTAATGACCATTAATTTCATCTGATGTTAACCCACCAAAGGCTATAAGCAGAGGGTGGATTTTCCTTTCTTTCCTTCCTCTGGAGACTGAGGAACAACACCACTGGCAAATGTTTCAGCTCTGCCATTTTTCCTTGAGTTGAATCCCCTAAAGTGACATGGGATAGTCTAGCTCTCTACCTACCTGTAGGAGTTACTGGGTACCTTCTCAAATTAGTATCTATCCCTGGAGTCCTTAACTCCAAAATAAAATGGATCAGTGTATGTTAAGGCTAGTTACCTCAGGTTCTTATGAATAAAAGCCACCATAAGCCTTGAAATATTTTTATTACATTAGATTAAGTCTTCCTAAGACTGTCAGTCTCTATAAAACTATCTCAGCTGCAAGTGACATTTTGACTTCTATTTTTGACAATTCACACATCATTTTAACCATAAAACTTTCCTGCTATAACGCTTAAAGTGCTAGATAAAATGTTTTCTTAACTGTATGGATGAACTCAGAAAGAAAAACTAAAGAACTAAAAGGTAGGCCCAGGGGCACAAGCCTGAAATCCCAATACTCTAGGAGACAGAGGCAGGAAAGACTGTTAAGGGAAACTGATGAGATGCTATATCAAAATCGAAATTAGAAAAAAAAAATAGGCTGAGGATGTAGCTCAGTGCCAAGGCCCTGGGTCTGAGACCCAGTACTACCTCTACCCATAAAAGGAGGATTGGCAGAGAAAAGGAAGAGAAATGGAAGCCATTCATCAACATAAATATTATAGCTACTGCAGTAGGGAGACTGACAATGAATACCGTTTTCAGTAACTGGGTGCTTGGATTTTAAAACCTGTTTAAGACTAGAAAGCAGTCCGTGTCCATATGAAACAAGAAAATGTAACCCATGCTCCATAAACCAGAGACCCTCAAAGAGCTGATACAAAAAGTAGACCAGGAAAAACAAAAACACATACTTCAGCGGAAAACAGATACAGCAAGTAAGCTCAGTTGTCTACCTAGGCTTGGAGTGGGGTGAGGGCACTCTGAAAAACTGGTCTTCAAGACAGCTGGTAACAATGGGCCTCATGTCCCAAATTTCTACTGCTCACATAAACAACAACTATGACAAAAAAAAGAAACAAATGATAAACAAAAAACCCAAACTTGTTCAAAGGAAGTGACGCTCCTTGTGGGTGCTAGCTGAAGGAAATCTGAAACCATTTTGAGTAGAAGTCTTACTATCAAAGGCACAAAAAGTAATGAAGAAAAAGGTAAAACACTAAAACATTCATGCAGAGTCATAATTTAAAAAAAGATAACTTCACATGGTTTAGGAACAGTGCGTAAAGAGAACACAAGTGCATCTGGGTAAATGGATAATCTTTGTACAGATTTTACTTCTGTTTTCCATAAGTTTGGAATAGTTTCTAGATGAAGCTTAAAGAGTTAAAAATGAGCTTGCAATAAGCTATTTGAAACACAGGAAACTTATTTCTGATGGATAAACATCAGAATAGCAACACTTAGAATTGCCCAGCAGCACAGGCTTATAATCCTAGCACTGTGGGAGCCTGAGGCAGGAGGATCACAAATTTGAACTCAACCAGAAGAACTTAGCTAGGCTGTCTCAAAACAAAAACAGAAAAGGGGGAGGGGGAGGCGGCTCGAAGTGAACACCCTAGGTTCCATCCCCAGCAAGCCCATATAAGAGAGAAAAAGATAAGAGATAAATACAACACAAAAGCATGTGCAAAACAGGGACAACTAGGTTTTGAAACTTTAAGGCTTAGATAATCTAAATAAAGTATAAAACAAAATTCAGTTTGAACGAAACTATATTTCTATAGAGTTGCTACAAATAATGGAATACACAGATTAAACAAAAAATCAAAATGAATTAAAGTAACTGAAGAATAAAAGATCTGTCTTACTAGATACAGCAAGGTGAGAATAATGAAGAGCAAGGTACTGATGTAGAAAGACTAACAGGCTCCACATGAAGGAACAAAGGGGCATTTATATGTAAGGAAGGATGACTTAACACTTGTTCCTGAGACAAGACTGTAAAAAAGTAATAAATTCCTATGAAGATTAGCCTTGTGAACTATGCTTGTAGACCTGGGAGGCTGAAGCAAGAGGATCACTAATTTAAGACTAGGTTGGGTAACTTAAGTGATTTTGTGAGACTTAGTGTACTTCAAAATATAAGAAGGGTCAGGATGCACCTCAGTGTGAAGGTTCCAAGTTACGTACCTAGTGTAACGAAAATAACACCTAACAATAAAGTAAGATTTCTAGAAAATGGGATTTGAGTGCTCAGGTAAAATTACAGAAAAATACGTTAAGACTGATAAATTTTGTTTACACTGAAACTCAAAGCTACTTATATGACATTACAAACAAAATGGGCTAATGAGGAACAGGAATTCTTGTAAGCTATCAGTAGAAACATTAATTGGCATAATCACACTGAGAAATAATTTCCCAACATTTAGTGAAGATGAAAATCCACACAGCCTGTAACTTAACTCTATTTCCTCACCTCAAAGAGTGTCACTTGTGCTACAGGCACATAATGGTTAATGCCTGGTACTCGAGCAAACAAATAGCAAAACCTCAACTATAATCGGGCTGTAGTTTGTACTAAACGGAAAGAATCTGTTTTGCTCAACCTGCAGTCCCACCTATCCGAATTAAAAGCAATTCTTTCTACACATGGTTTTTTTCTGGAAGTATGTAGCCGTAAGATTTAACCCACATTAATCTAAGTTACTGACTACCCAGGGAACCAGAACCATCTTTCCCTTCCATTCTAACCACCTAAAGCGTAAGAGTGAGTATGTCAGTAGACTATTAAGAGGAACTGCAAAAATAAAAGGGGCTGGTTTTACTTGAAATTCTTCCATTCCTTAATTAAGGCACAATGACAAAGAGACTAGATATAGTCAAACTTAATTTGAAATGGCTCAACTGCTCACTGTAGATCATTCTCTATTAAAACAAAAAACCTTTTATCCCACTATTTTAGACTGCAGTGAACATAAAAATGACCTTTATGACTGGTAAGGAATTTCTATATTCACTGCTTTACCAAAGGAGGGAAAGAGACAACATACCTGGATCAGCTGCAGTGAACGGAACGCCATCGGATGTGTAAAATGTTGGCTCATTCTAGGATGAATCAAAATAAGAAAAATATGTAATCACTTCAGAATTTTAAAAATACATCAATTAGCGTAGCATGGCTGATGTTACTCATCTGTACTTGAAAATGGAAGAACAGTCAAACAAGGTTGGACCTGGTGGTGTACGTCTGTAATCCCAGCACTGTGGGAGGCGGAGGCAGGAAAATTGTAAGTTAGAGCCACGCTCGGGCAATTTAACAACTTAGACATTTCTCAAAATGAAACGACTAAAAATGGGACAGGGATGAAGCTCAGTGCAAAGGGCCTTGGGCTCAATCCCTAGTACCACTTTTTTTTTTTTTTAAAAGCAAACAAAAACACTTAACTTTCATCAGCCATTCCATCATTCCATTTCACTGAAAAACATTTCAGTATTTTTTGGCTTTTTTATTCTGTCAATCGCATGTTCTTATGGTTTTGTTGTCTAACCACATTCTTTGGTGTTTCCCCCTACCTACCACTTCCTTAAGAACTGCCATGGGCTAGGGCCACAGCTCACAGGTTAAAATGCTTTCCCAGCAAGTGCAAGGCCTTGAGTTCCATTCCCTGGGATCACGTAAGCTGGGCATCATGGCCCGTGCCTGTAATCTCAACACTGAGGCGGCTGAAGCAGGAGAACAGCTATGGTTTCAAGGCTAGACTGGGTTACAGAGTTCAGAACCAGACTAGACTGTAAGAGAAATCTGTCTCAAAAAAGAAACTGCCAAGACTGCGGTTGGGGAAACATTCCTCCATAGCCACTTTACTTTTGGTCTTGTCAGAAGCTCCCAGACATCACTATTCTGGTAACCATTTGTACTCTCTCAATTTATTTTGCTAAAAAAGGCAAAGTAAGATCTGCGATGTATAACTTTGGTTATGAATGAGCTAGAAAACCCACTTCCTGTCATCTCTATGCTGACTATAAAGCCCAAGCCTTGTCTCCCTCACCAGCAGATGGATCTTTCATAAAGAATGTCTGTCTACTTTTTCACTGCAGCATCACCCTCTTTTACTAGTCTCTGGATCCCATGAAATGCTAAACCAAGGAGAAGTGTCACCAGGCACTAAATTATACGAACAGCTTCGTGGAACTCAAACTCAAGATATAAACGACGGCATACCATGAAGTAGTTAGGATCATTTTCAGGTGTTGCTTCTCTGTATGTTGAAGTTGCATGAACTCTACCCCAGTTACTTGATCGGAGTTCTACAAGCTTCAAGAGCATCTGTTTCACATCTCTGTAGACGAAGTACAAGAGGAGTTAAATGTGTATGCACCGTAAGTGTGGACAGGCCTCAAAATGTCTCACACACTCCCTACAACTTTTTTTCCTAAATTTATCATGCATTTTCAACAGTTTTACTTTCCTAGATATTTTCTATGTTATAAATTACTTTTTAAAAAAGCCCTGAAACTTGTTCCACATAATCATGACTATTTAATCTTTAAAAGCAATGACTGTCTGTCTCTTTCCATGGTAGTTCTTCATGCAAACATTTGTTGAATGTCAAAGTCTAGATCATTTTATTTTGTTGGATTCCTATCTTCCAGAGCAGTATCTTACTATTTGAATTTTTAAATATAACTGCACAAAAATGACTAGGGAGAAGCCATAGGTAAGACACTGTATCTTTGAAGAAATATTTCTGTCAACCAGTCTGTCAGATTAACTATTCCGATGAATTTAGCATATTAAAAAAGCAACACCCCCCCCCCCCCAAAGCAAGAAACTGAGATCTACTGGCTTCTTTTCGTACCTGCTGCAACTTGCATCTAAGACAACATTTTCAATTCTCTGAATAATTTCTTCCATATCAGTCTTTAATTTTTCCTTCCAAGCATCTTCCAAAACTGACCCTGTCAACTAAAGAAGCAAGTGTCGAAAGATTCAAAAATATAGAAATTCTGACAAAATAGTAATTGCAGTTGAAGCATTCTTTGAACAAGACAATTTTAGCAGAATAAACACTACTATTTTCTGCTTGCTTTATAGTATTCGAAAACCTCTCAACCTTGTCAAACTTTTTTTTTCTTGTTTGAAATCAAAGGAATGAACTATAGAAGAAAAACAACTGCATTTATGAACACATCACTCTTCTTTAGTTTTGGGGGGTACTGGAGATTGAGTCCAGGGTCTTCACCTTGAGCTACATCTTAGCCTTTTTATTTCCCTTTTTTGAGACAAGTCCTTGCTAAATCACTGATTTGCTCAAGATGGGCTTGAACTTGGAATCCTCCTGACTCAGCCTTCCATAAAGCTGGGATTATAGGTATGTATATCCCCCACACCCAGCTTGAATGTGTCACTTTAAAATATGAAAAAATATATAGAAGGCATGAATAAAAAATCTTCATTCAGAAAGGAATTGATGGCTGGGGGTATAGTTCAAGTTAGAGTGCTTGCCTAACAAGAACAAGGGCCTGGGTTCTACTCCTCAGCACATAAACTGGCATGGCGGTGCATACCTGTAATCCCAGCACTGGGGAGGGTGAGGTAGGAGGACTGCCATGTGTTTGAAGCCAGCCTAGGCTATATAGTGAGTTTAGGAATAGCCTGGACTACAGAACAAGACTGTCTCAGAAATAAAGAACTGGGCATATAAACTGGCAATTCACAGAAACAAATGAAAAATAAAAATAAAGGAATGTTTAAGTTACTGATCAGAAGAATGTGAAATAAAATGAAGTTAATCCATCATCTCTGTTGAATCTATTACTCTTAAGTTTTAAGTTTAGGCTGTTCCTAAACTCACTATATAGCCCAGGCTGGCTTCAACTGAGAATAACCCAAGTGGTCATGAATTGAATGGGTAAACTGCATGAATTCAATGAAATACACAGGGGTTCTTTAACACAGGATATATCTCTGTGCCATGGATCAAGTCTAGTATTTTTCATTAGATCAAGGACAGGGAAACAATGCAGAGTAAGAACTTATTAATAGAGCATAGAAACATGAAAAAGGAACAGAATGGAATTTATAGATAAAACAGGGTGAACAAGTTCCACTTTTCATTTCTAAATTTTGCTTCATATATACACGATTAGTACGTATCTATTGTCCTTATTTAAAAACTTATCCTGACTTTACTTGTACACTATACATACTTTTCCTTCATATATTATAAATCAAATAAAATCAGAAAAAGTAAAACCTACCTTTAGTAATTTTACTGCACAAATTAAATTGTCATCCACAGGATTAGAGAAGAGGGCATTCAATAATTCCCGCAGACCAACCTGAAGAATATCTGCTCTCGTAACTTGTCCATTTGTTCCTTTGATCTTTCAAGACAAAAAATTAAAAACAATGCCTAAATAATATATATGACCGAACAAGAAATCAGCAAAGTGTTTTAAATAAATATATAAGTCTCAAGATTCACTTCAGTATCTTCACACATTTACTTACAGTTCCTATATTTCTAAATAAGACTCCTAATAAAATTATGTCAAGTGAAATTTAATTTATCACTAGTAGCTGGGCATAGGCCCGTACTCCCAGTATTCTGGGAGGTTAAGGCAGGGGGATTCCAAGTTTGAGATCAGCCTGGACAAATTAGAGACCTTGACTCAGTATCAAAAATAAAATTAGACTGGGGATGTAGTTCCATGTGAAGCTCCTGGGCTCAATACCCAGTACTATAGGGGTATGGGGAGGGAAGAACATGACAATGTCAGGAAAATTTAAGCCCAGTTTGCATTACTGCTTCACAAAGCATGCTGTAGTTTTTTGATAATATTTTCTGATAAAATATTTTATTTTGCTTTTGGTACTATTTTTAAAAATTCTTGGAGTTGGAGGAGTAGCTCAGCGGTTAAATCATTTGCTTAGGAAGCTCAAGAACGTGGGTTCATCCCCCAGCACATAAGCCGGGCATAAAATATACACTGTTTACTGAATTAGAGTGGTTTACGTCTGTCTCCCCCGCAAGAGGAATCTCAGGCGCAGAGAACTCTGCTGTATCTTTGTATTCCCACAGACCTAGATTCATTACTTATACATAGGAAAGGTGCAGTGGCTTTTCCTTTTCTGGTATTGGGGAATCAAACCCTGACGCAGTGTACCCCTGCCTTTTTAATTTCGAGTCAAGGACTCCTCAAGTTATTCAGGCTCAGAGCAAATTTGCAGTCCTCTTGCTTCAGCTTCCCAAGGACCTGTGATTATTAATGGCATTCTTTAAGCAACTCATTTAAGGACTATTTAAAATTAATACTTATTTTGGCTTATATAAAAATTAGAATAAAAATAAGGCATGAAGTTTTTGGAAAATTATGTCTTCTTACAATTCAAAAGCATACTAAATGAGGCATTAGACTGGACACAGACTTATAAATGTAAATGACAGAGAAGCCCATTTAATGATAGATTCATCTGTTAACAGGTGCTTATAACGTTACAGTGTTTACAACAAATTCTCAAGTCAGGGTTAAGAAGACATAAACTTACGCCTTCGTTATGAGTTTATCCCAGATACAGTTTATATAAGGTTAAGTACACCACCATTTACAAACATACTTTACTATAGACTTTATGCAACTGCATTTTATGTAGAATATATAAAATATAACAAAGAACTATTTTGGAGGTGTGGGATAATTTAGGAGATGTTGGTCAAAGGACACAAAATTTCAGTGAGGAAAAACAAATTTGAGAGATATGCTGTACATCATAACTAGAGTAGAAAACAATGCAAAATATATCTGAAAACTACTAAGAGATTGTAGGTGTTCTTACTATAAAAAACATCTATGTTAAGCAGTGTGATGTAGCCAGTCTAGTGAAACCCTTCAACCATTGACCTATGGTCCCTAACCCCAATCTGGCCATTCCACAATGTGCACATTTGCATGTCAAGATATAAATGTTTAATTTGTACTTAAAAAGTAAGTAAAAACAAAACTATCCAAGGATAGACTGTAAATTCTGGTCTCTGTTTTCTCACCTCAAAGCCCTGCGTGATTTATACAGAATCGCTTACCTGGAGCTACCATCTCTAAGTATAATAACATTTATTATGTAAAAGCATTCAGAAGTAGTACTGTGTCTCAAAAGCTTAAGCTCATGTATGATTTAATAGGTCAGTAATTACTTCCCCAATATCTTGCCCATAAGCAGAAGAAATAAATAATATTCCATTAAATAAAGACATTAAGTACTGAAATATTTTGTTACATTCTTGCATTTCATGTTGTGTTTTACAATATAATGTGAATAAAAATTCCTCATCAGAATTTATATCCTCAGTCCTTGTGAAGTGTTTAAAGAAAAAAAGTCTTCTTACCTCCAGGTTAAGATAAAGTTCTCCCAAAAAGAGTACAAATGCATGAAATCGTTTTCGAGTCACTTCATCCCCCTTTGCAGCTTGATCTTTAACTTCATATTCAGTCCGACATCTAAAAGACATATCTTTTATAATCTCACATTGCTCTGTCTTTTCAAACAGTCAAACGAGATGACTATTTGTCAGTTTGATTGTCCATAGCAACATAGGCAAACATAATGGTTTTATGCCTCGGCTTTAAACAATTTAGAAAAAGGATTCTCATCTGGTAAAGAGACACCTACATTATTTTGTCACAGTAAATTCCCAGTTTTATCAAGCTGTTAAGAATAAGAATAGTTGAAAACAAAACTTCCAGATTAAGTTTATAACATGTCTAAGCAACATATTAAGACGTTTCATTAGATTCAGAGCACACTGGCACTAAAACTAGTGTGGGAGCTGAGTTTACCCAAATTATCTCTGAAGTCTTCTACTGTTTTGAATTTAAGAATTTGGAAATACATCTTTAATAATATTTATGGACTCCAACTAAGCTGAAAATGAATCTTTAAAGTTACATTCATGATTCTTACACTTTTCATTATGTATGTCAAAGAAGTATTATAGTGAGGAAGAAACTCACCAGTTCAAAGTATAAAAAACGGCAACCAATTTGGTCTTCATTTCCAACTCAGATCTAAGGCAACAAAACAACTGATTTTTCCCTTACCTTCCCCTGACTTGGCCCATTTGTGTTACACAGATAATAAAAAAAGGAAATCTCCAATCACTTACAAAATAGGTAAGTGATTACCATAAGCCAGTCATTGTCTTAGTAAGTAAATTGTGGCGGTGTCAGCTACTGGTACTAAAATGTATTTTTAAAAGTTTATCTTTTTGATGAGACTTTTTTTCTTTACTGATAAAGAGGTGAGAAAGCTCTGGAAAGGTAATTTGTTTTATTAAACTGATTCTGATAGTTTTTCTTGTAACAACAAAGGAAATAGTTTATGGAGACTCAGTGGCTTCCTTATAGCTAGTTTGTTTTTCTCTATACTGAAAAAGTCAGTGAAATCATATATTGCAAGCATTCACCCCGGTTCAGTTTGAACCAACTATGAACCAGCATAGATCAGTGCACCTCTGCAGCCAATTGCAATGATTATGATGTATCGCTCTGTAGCCCAGGCTAGTCCTTAACTCACTATGTAATCCAGGAAGGCCTGTAAGTATGTACAGAAGTGCACACAGGGCCGGCAGAAATCTTCCTGTCTCAGCCTCCCTCGGCCTCCCCTGTGCTAAGATTACAGGCATGCACCACCACGCCTGGCTTATATGGCTCTGGGGAACTGAACTCAAGGCCTTCAGCTCAAGGCTGCACTATTCCTCCAGCTCTAAGAGTTACCGTAAGCACTATCTTCTATGAGTCAAAAGTATTATTACCTTATACATACTAAATGAATTCCTAATCAGAAAAGAGTTGGATATTTATAGATAGAATGTGCTAAAAATGGAAAATACAAGTGAATTACTGCCAACTCAGCTGTCCAAGCACCTTGCTGGCCGCTTTTCTGTTACAACTTTGCGGGTAAGCATTTTGATGAAACAACCTTATTCTTTTATAAAAAACTATGACCATGAGATTATACATTAGGATATGACATATGTTGAAAAGTAAATGTCTACCCACAGTTAAAACACAGAATAGAATGCTGTTAATGTAAGATTCTTTCATCTTGATCAAAAGTATTAGATTATGAGAAAAAATGACAGCTTTAAGTACTGAGGTATTTAGCTCTTAATACGTGTATTGTACTATAGTGTGTAGCACCGTGCATTGTACTGTACTATACTATACTGTATTGCACTGTATTTTTGTGGGACTGGGAATTGAACCCAGGGCCTCATGCATGCCAATCAAGTGCTTGACCTCTGAGCTAGAACCCTGACCCTTCTTTTGATTGTTTTATTTTGAGACAGGGTTTCACTAAGCTGCCAGGCTATGGTCTCAAACTTAAGATCCTTCTGCCTTGACACCCACAAGAATTACAGTTAAGTGCAGTAATATCTTTCCCACAATGCTTAATATTTGATTACCTAGGTTGGAAACCTAAACCTTTTAAAGCTATATATGTTATAAAAAGCAATACAGGAATAGAGGTTAAAAAAGGAAATGAAAGATCAAATCTGCCCATAATATCAGTGCAACCAAGAGCTAACTGTTATGAAAATAACTTCATTCTTTCCCAAAATATGTCTATGTATACTAAGTGAGACTGTTTTCTTCTTGTACCATTAGCAGTTCTTCACATTAGTATCTGTGATAGAATTATAGTACTACAGAAGTGCACACAGGGCTTGCAGAAAGTCAAAAAAACACAAAGTTTAAAACTACAGGAAGTCTAAACCATGGCTGCACAGATTTATTTTGGAAAGCTTAAAAACCAAACACCATGCAAACAAAGAAAACCAAAAATTTGATCCAGCCTTTACATCTAGCTGAGTCTAATTATGGGTTTCCAAGGTGGGAGTGGGCCGGGTACCAGCTTTACTTTAAATCTCTCTGCAACTAAAAGCACACCTAGGGGCAGAAGCACTGCAGAATATAGGGGTGACTTTCTGGTATCCTACCTCCTAGAAATACCTACTTTCCTGCCTCATGGAAGTATCTACTATCTACCTGTCCAGAAGCCGCAATTTGCATTTCTTTATTTATAGGTAACATTGTGTATTTTTTTGTCATTTGTATTTTTCCAAACTGTACCTATCCAGACGTTTTCCAAATATCCTATTGAAGTAATGGTCTTTTTCTTACTCATTCCTAAAGTCCTTTTTTTTATAGTGTAAGTGTGCATTGGCCTGTGTTATGTATTTTTCCTATTTTTATGTCATATAAATGTATGCCTTTCCAAAACAGTTCTGATATGTAAATGTAACGAAGTTTGTTATTGTTTTGTTTTAGGGCCTGTAGGTATTATGTCTTGATTAAAAGGGCTTTTCCAACACAAAACTTTTCTTCAACTGTCATTTTTCACCCTTACTATTTACTGTTTGGCTTGAGTCTTTCATGTAGTTGGAATTTAATTTGGTGTAAGAAGACATGAATCCCATCTTTGTTTTTTTCCTTAATTGGTATCCTGTCTTACTAGCATTCATCTTTTACGTAGCATTTTAAGTGCCACCTTCACCAAAAAGTCAATTTAAGTAAGTGTCTCTGAGGTCTACTCTAAGAATCCCTATTCTCTTCACTGCACTTTTAACCTCACAATGAAAGAAATCTCTAATTATGAGGAATATTTGGGTTGTTTGGGTGCTGGGTATTAACCCAGGCTTTGCACATGCTAAACTGGTGCTATACCACTGAGCTACATTCTTGGACAGCAGGGCATGGAAGTACATGCCTATAATTCCTGCAACTTGGAAGGTTGAGGCAGGAGGATCCCAAGTTTAAGACCAGCCTGGGAAACCTAGTAGTACCGTTAAAAATTTAAAACAACATAAAGGACTGGGATGTATAGCTTAGTACCTCTTCAGCATGATCAAGTCCGTAGGTTCAAACCCCAAATAACCAAAAATAAAAAGGTAATGGTTAGACTACAATAAACTTAAAAGATAACTCTGTTGCTGGAAACTACTCCAATGATGGGAAAAGCTTACACATTTATAAGGTGCTAGTAAATTCAAACACTGAATCTGAAGTACACCGCAAAAAACTATGTGGCAAAGACAATAACTACAAAAAGAAATGGAGAGAGCTGGGTGTCATGGTCTATGCACTGGGAGGCCAAGGTAGGTGGTTTCCAAGTCTGAAAGACAGACTGCGCTAACAGAGGCCAAACATGGCCTTGACTACATAGTGAGACTGTCTCACATAAAAGAAAACAACACAACAAAAAAAGGAGAATTAACTAAACCAGATACTTAAAATATTACAGCCTTTTCTTAGCTATTATATGGTAAGCAACAGAACAAGTAAGTAGAAATATCAAAGTAGATTTAAAATGCAAATTTAAGGGGCTGGAAGAATGGCTCAGAGGTTAAAGCACTTGCCTAGTAAGTGCTAAATCAAGCACTAAGTACCCGAGTTCAATTCCCCAGCACCACATAAGCTGTGCGTGGTGGCACATGCCTGTAAACCCAGCACTGGGAGGCTGAGAAAGGATCGCTTTGAGTTCATGGCTGGCTTGGGCTCCACAGTGAGTTCAGGACTAGCCAAAGCTACAGAGCAAGTCCCCGTCTTAAGAAACAAAAACAAAATCAAAAACAAATTAAAGAATGCATTGTAATGAAGTTGCGAGTGCAAATAGATTAATCTTAACAAAAGTAGATTCTTTCTTAAATCGTAACAAAAAAATCTTGGTAATAAGTAAGTGATCATTTTTAAGATGTGGGTAAAGGCCCTTCTAAATACCATTAACAGAAAAAAGAAAAAAATACACTTGACTATAATCGTTTATTACGCAAATAAGAATGGCTGCCCTACTCTAACTTTTTGTAACATACAGCTTTTAGGGGAAAAAACTGATCAACTTTTAGTTATGTTTAAAAGTAATTTTCTTTTGATTTCACATTCACACTGACCTTTGAAGTAGCAATTGGCGGAAGTTGCCACTCTGTGGACTAATTGTCAGATGATGGGACAGGTAATTACAGAGGCGAGCTCCCATGTAAGAGAAATTTGGGATAGATGTGGCCTTTTAAAAAAGAAAAGTTGTGTATGACACAGATATATTATTATTAATGCAAACATTTAGCAGCGTTTTAAGAGGAAAAAACACTTCAGTTTCCCAAACTATCCATACTATACAGAAAATCAGTTAAGTCTTTTATCAGGCAGAAGGAAATTAAGTTTGCTTTCCCTCCCAACTTTACACCAAAAACCACAAGTACAAACAAAAATGTTTTAAGGCAAGGTCTCATCTACCTCCAATTTACCTACAGCTACCACAAATCAGTTGATATTAACTTTTTTTTCTCTGAAAACATAATCCTATATTTAACTGAATGGTAGTAAATCATGAATGAGGAAACCTGCTGCCACACTCTTGACTACTGGTGTTTCTCAGGGGCAGCACAGAGTAAGAGTCCTACCATTTTGCTTTGTGACTTTGGACATCACTAAACCTCCCTGGAATTTCCGTTTGATTTCTCAAGAGATAACTGTACCTGGCTTAAGGGACTTGACACTGAAGAACAGGACAAAAATGTCTGGGGTAAAGGGGAAATTAAAACAGCTAGGCTATTAACAAAAATGAGACAACACTACATATTGGAGACTTTGTGTTGTGCCAAAGCAGCAGTTAGGAGGTTTACCTAACTGCTATTTTTAAAGAAAGAATAGACAGTTTTTCACCACAAATTAAAAGTCCTGGCAAAGATCATGAAGGTAATCAAGCAGATTTCTAGGTTTAACAGCCTCATGCCTACATTGGGTCTATGTACTAGTCACGGACCCATCACTAACTTCTCTGTGCATATATACAGGTCAACTGATACTACATGTGTTAATTACATGGTAAGTACTCAGCAGTGCCTTGTTTTAATGTTGTATAATTATTTTATTTGATTATTTGCTTGATCACAGGACTCTGTGCATTTCACAAAGGATCAAGACAGATTTTTCCTGATAACTACATATGCTTACCCGGGGGTGTAAAATCCAAATCTGTACTTTTCCTGTTACTGGCATTTGTCTATTTTCCTTAATTTATTTTTAAAGTCATCACATTTGTGATTTAAAGACTTAAGTTCTACAAGGCAACATTCAAGTTTCCTACTTTCTTACCTGAATCCCAATTTTGTTTTCACAACTACCTTCAATTCCTTCATTTGAGAAGGCTTTAACCTCTGTCCCTGCACATTATTTTTCAGTTTAGAGTTCTTAATTAGTTTCTTACCATGGAAGAGCAGCTCTTTTGCTTTCCTCCTACTCAAATCATTAGTTCTTCCTTCTCAGCCTTCCAACTACCAATCTATACAGTTTTATCACGACTGGTTGTGTTTCCACTCACAGCCAAACCACATATTACATCAATTCTTCCTTCTTAAATACATTTTTTATGTATTTCTCATTGATCTGTCCCATATTCATTAGGTAGGTTGTAAACTTATTTTCATTACCTTCAAGCATAGTAGGTCTGCTCAACTTAGCAGGGGAGTCTTTCCTGGAGACTTCTGACTTAACTGTAGTGACAGCTGGCTGCTCTAGGCCTGCTGTACTCGGGGCTATTGTCTTGGGATCTCCTTTCATTATCACCTGAATAATTTACTCAACTTCTCCTGTACAATGTCCTGTTCGCTCCTTCCCACATCTTCACTTTTGGCTTAATTCTTCTTTTTGGTAGAGGATCTCCTTTAAATTCTTGAGAAGGGTTGCAGGAAAACTTCAGATTGGCTACTCTAGGAGTCTAATTTTTAGAGTTCTCGGGCAGTCTGCTTTTCTAGAGCCTTGAAGAGATTCTGAACTGTAAATCATGACTCTCAGCTTTCCCTACAGTCTGGAATTCAACTTTTTATCTATCAAATCAGTTTACATTTATCTGCTTTCTAATCTTCAAAAGAGGGCTTTTATCTTCTTTCATCTTTTTTGTCCTTGTGGGCCTCTGCCTTTTAAAAAACTCCAAAATGTAATTTTAGTGGTGTTGGAAGAATCAAATATAAATGTATATGTTTACTCTTTCATCTTTTATAATAGATCCTCTTCTGTTAGTTGCTAATGAATAGATTTCTATTAAGTTACCTAAATAAAACTTACAAGCTCTTGGTAAGCCTACACATCAGATCAATGTATCACTCACCACAAAATGTTAACACTTTAAAAAATACTGAGTATATATTTGAAGAACTGGCTTTGAGACAATCACATAATTGTCAGGTTACACTGTCCACCCAGTTCTGAGGAGCTATGATCATGCATCCTATTGAACAGCTGAAACTAGAGAAATCAGAAAAGCAAAAATAAATATTTTCTTCCATTTTTTAAAAATATCCCTTTCAATCCAGATAGAGGCAAAAAGAGGGCAAACAGAGCAGTTCACTCATCCTAAAGCACATGCATTTTCTGAAACCTAATAGCTGGCTACAAAATGCAGGGGTCCAGTAACAACCTGCAAGCTGGGAACAAGCCAAATGAAACATTACCTATGTTCAGCTTGCTATTATAGTCACTTTCTCATATATCCTTAATTTAAGCTGTTCTTTTATTATTATTATTATTATTATTATTGAGACAGGGTCTTGCTCTGCAGTCCAGGCTTGTCTTAAACTCACTATGGAACCTTGAACTTAAGGCAAGCATCCTGCTCAGCCTCCCGAGTACTGGGATTACAGGCATGCACCACCATGCCTGGCTCTAAATTATTCTTTATTAAAGAATATTAAAATCGGTACTTCTGTCCCTCTCCTACAGTTTCTGGACAGGCTCATACTGTCCTTAAACAAGTTACTGTTGATGGGCCAGGTAGGTGGCAACTCTGGGAGGGTAAGCAGGAGCATCACAAGTTTAAGCCTATCCAAGTAATTTAGTGACTCAGCATGACCTTATCTCAAAATCAAAACCAAAAAATGAACTGGGCATACAGCATATAAAATGCCCAGTAGTCCCCACCAAAAGTGTTAATGCTGTCTACTTTATATTTCTTAAAATGGTATTCATGTGACCAACACGTCAAGACAAAGACTGAACATCAGTGTGCGACAAATTTCAGCTGGTAAACTCTTAAAGAATTAAGATGTAAATCCTTAAAATTTAGCAGAAAGTAAACAGGTGGTGAAATTTTTATCAAGACATGCCATTTTGTAGTCTGCCTTTTTAAAAAAGACTCATTTATGGGGCAAAAAGTTCTCCCATGACCTTTTACTTCCTTTCTCCACTAATGCTACATGTAATTCTTCCCCCAATAATTAAACATATAAGAAAAAAACTGTGTGAGTGCACGTGTGTATTGTTATTTTCAAATCTTATGAAACAGAGGAAGAGCCAAAAGAAAAAAAAGTATGTGGTATTTATTTAGTCTACCTCCTGAACGCCCAAATCTTCTGCAATACTACAGCGTGTACAGTCTTGGCTATAGTAAGTGAATGCTGCTGACACAGAGCAGTGGCTACACTGGTAAACTGGCAGCCCAGCCTTGTTCTGGTCTGGCCTTGCCTCTCTGACGACAGAATTTTATAGATAGACTTCAAAGTTCCCATAGCCATAAAAAATTAACAAGTGTGGAGGCAGATGAACATGAAATTAGCCTCCCTTAAGCAGTAACCATCATCCCTGGGATTCAAAAAAGTTACCTGGAAGTCACCCCGTGCAATCAGCAAACCTACCTGCTGGTAGATGAGTTCTACAAGTTCCTGCAAAGCATCATCTGTTGTAACCCAGCCATTCAGAGTCTCTGCAAACTGTTCAATTTCAGTTTCAAAACTGCCAGGCTGCTCTGTAAGATGATTCAAAAAATCCTGGACATATTCTGATAGAGTGGGATAATCCTCACAATCATCCTCGTAGGATTCCTACAGAACACACACATACAAAAGAAAGAACTTTTATCTGTGCAACTGGTAGTTTTAAGCTGGAATGCCTTTAACATGAGTAAGAAATTACTTCATGATTTTAAAGAACATACAAATTTAAGTCTACTGAGATATCCTTTCTTGTGTTAGATGAGCTCCATTTACATAGAAGGCAACTGACATCTCAATTCTGGCAATTTTACACAATGGCTGGGAAATTAAGTTTAAACCAACTTCACAATATCCACATAAAAATTAATTATTTATAGACAAAATAAGATCTAGAATCTGCTTCAAAATAAGACAAAAAGAATTGACCAGGGATACAGACCAAGAGTGGTTGAGAACAAGGAAATTCATTTTATTATTTTCCATATTCTGGAAGGTGTCTTACAATGTTTATATTGAACAGCAAAAAAAAAAAAAAAAAAAAAAAAAAGGACTCATCTCCAAGGAGAGTGAAAGGCCTGCCATTATTCAAGTTTAAAAGTTTATTAGAGTGCAAATGGCAAGAAACACTGGGCTGCTACCAAACCTTGCAATTAGCCCGCTTCTTTGTATTATTTCCATGCTAGAAATACTCAGCTTTGGTAGTTGCTAACCTCTCAATTAATGGTGGGAGGTGGAGCAGTCAAGTTTTGCAAAATTACCAGAACAGCAACCTTCCCATTCCCAACACCTGTAACACCATCTGAAACATTTTTTAGTTTACCTAACAGTAACGTTAAAACAGTAATCACATACTGCTTTAACAAAACGTACCTTTCTCCAAATAGAATTCAAGTTAGAAACCACATGAGAAACTATACAATATAGAACCATTTTATAAATGGCTTAAGTTCTGAGCAGGTCAGTAAATGAAGAAAAAAAAAATCACACATGACCCAAAATACCCTTAGATAAAGCTTCACACTGGAGATAGTGTTAGTAAAAGGACTAACAGCTTTTCAACCTTTGAGGACTTCAAGCAGAAAACTTGTATGCATTCTCATTTAGAAAACTCTTGAAGCAAGCTTGAGTGTCCCTACTAAGAAGAAACGGGTACAGAGCACTTAAGTCATATGGGTCCTGAGTGTTGAGTGTTCATAAATGCCAAAAACTCTTCTAGAGACCGGTAAGAGATGATGCTTAACACACCCACACACAAACACACACCCACACACACACCCACACACACACCCCTACCAAAACCCTCTTTTCATAAATTCCACGATTAAAGACACAGACACTGAATTACATTATCAAAAATACGGTCAAAGTCTCCAGAGTTAGCATCTAGACTAATACTGCTAAGTAAATCCAGCCATTACAAACATGTGAGAAGATATCCTATGCAGTGGGCACAAACAGCACATAGATCTCAAAGAGGTAATTATTTAACCAAGTATCTTCAGGAAAGCAGAATAATACTAGAACAAACAGGACAGGATGTGGCTAGTAAGGACAGGGAGGCAGACACGTCACGCTAAAGAATTTTTTTTTTTTGACAGTCTCACTCTGCAGTCCAGGCTAGCCTCACACTCAAGAAAATGTTCCTGCCTCAGCTTCCTGAAGGTTGGGAATACAGATGTATGTCACCACAACTGGCTTATATGTTGCTGAAAATCATACTCAAGGCCTGTGCTTTCTAGGTGAATGCTCTACCTGCTGTGTTATTCCTTCAGCCCAAAAACTGGTTCTAAAGGTATTAGGCACAATGTGAAGGAGGATGATGCCCAAATGGGGAGGGTCTGAGCAAGGTTAAAAAAAACCCATATGGTTATGTGGTCACATATATTGTCGTTTAACAAAGTTGCGAAAGCAGTCAAGCATAAAAAATGTACACATTAATATACTTAACATTAACCACATATCTATGACTTTTAAAGTTAAGAATTATTTTGAACTGAGACACAGTCGGTATCTATTATAGACTTTTGGTATCCTACCACTAATGACAAAGAAAAGCAGAAAGGCAAGCCTGTTGTTCCATTTTTCTCAAATGAACTTCATTGTGGGAAAAGTCACTGATTTCCAGTCTTATAAAAAGCACTCTTAAGAAAATCTGGAGTCTCATAAATAAAAGTAAAATTGCTCCGAATATAGTAATACATAGGACTGGATTGAAAGGCCACGATTTTAAGCAAATAAAAAAAGGGAGGCAGAGTGGCTCCTGAGCAGGCAGGCATGACACAGTGTTTGAATCAAAGCCTGCATTTGTTCTCTACCAGATTTGTCAAAGTACAAATTTCTTCAGCCTTCTATGCAGAGTGAAATGGCTTTTAAGCTTAGGATATTCAAAATTTATTTGTCTTAGAATTTGAAAGCAGAGATTAGGAGGGATAGTAATTAGAAAAATGTACCTTTCCCAGGTAGGTATTTGTATTCACTGTTAAGAGATAAGAACCCAATCCAAGGCAGTGAGAATAAAAAGAAACTGATCAGATACTGAGATTTTTTTTTTTAAATGAACAGTCACGACTACATAAGTTAGCTGAACTAGACCAGAGCAAGGATGTGAAGTACAGAGGTATTAACTTGCCACCAAGTTTTTGGTCTAAGCTACTTAGAAAGAAGACATCTACAGAAGTTCTGTTTTATATTTGAGTATGAGACGCTCATGAGGAGGCGAAACAAGTGGAAACCCAAGCTTGGAGTGCGCAAAGGAACAATTAATTTCAGATTTACACATAGAAAGGTGACAATCAGATTCTAAGGACAGACAGAACTTGCACAAGAGGTAATGAAATAGTGGGGAAAAACCCCCCAAACCTCAGGGACTCAGGGACTGAAATCTGAAAGAAGGCAATGATTCATGAATTGAGACGATAAATTACTGTCACAGAAATCAAGTAAGTGGAGGTGATGCTCATATAATCATGTTACTGAGTAAGACCAAAGCCTGAAACCTGAAAGAGAAATGATGCTTTTAGAACGCAGCCAAGTATCATAGCAGCACAACTAACAATAGCTAAAATATGGAAGTCACCAAAATACCAACAGACCAATGGATACACAAACACTGGTATTTATACACAATGGAATACTATCCATCTATAAAGTCCAACAGCATGGAGGCTTTTGCAGGCAAATGGAAGAAAGTTGAGAACATCATGCTTAGTGAAGTGAATCAGAAGCCGAAGGTGAAACATCAAATGGTCTCTCTGATGAGAGACCGAGATCACAACTATCTCATGGAACTTAAAACGAAAAACAAAGTGAACCAGGAAGGTAGAGCGGAGAGGGAAAGAGGGGTGGGTTGGGGAGGGACAAAATGAGAGTGGGAAAGTTCTTGTCACCCTGACAAGATACACATGTGCACAAAATACTCAACACTTCATTGTAACCCTTCGATCTTGTACTTACACATATCAATAAAATGGGGGAAAAAAGAATGCAGCCAAGTACAGGTTTACACAAATAAATCAGAACAAAATTACCATCTTAAATATTTAGCTCTAATAAAATTATTTTTTGTTTCAGCTAGGGTCTCACTCTGCAGTGCAGGCTGGTCCTAACATCATTATGTAGTCCAGGCCAGCAGTGAACTCAAAGCAATCCTCTTGCCTCAGCCTCCTGAGTGTTATAAGTATACACTACCACACCCAGCTTATGTGGTACTAGGTAATCATAACTAGGGCCTTATGCTTGCTGGGCAAACTCTTTTTTAACACCTGATCTACAACCTCAGCCCTATCTCTTAAAAAACTCAAAGAAGAGTACTATGATTCCAAAAAGCAAATTTACACAGGTGTGGTGGCACATACCAGTAATCCTAGCTCTGGGGAGGCTGAAGCAGCTTGGGCAGTATAGCAGGACCTATCTTAAAGAAAAAAAGGGCTGGGGTAACGCAAATGTCAACGCAAAAGCCATGGGTTCAATCCCCAGTACCACCAAAATAAATGCTTTTGTATTTAGCAGTACCTGGCAGACTGCAGAAGCTGAAAAGATCATACTGTGCTCATGAATCATACTGTGTTCAAGGTCTAAGACAAGGGTTAAAGGAACACAGATTTAAAAATCAGAAAAGAATCATTACCTGTTTTAAAAGCAGTGTCAGTATACCTATGAAGATCAGATTCAGAGGTTGGCATAGTGAGTGAAAGGTAAAGTATCATCAACAGTGAATAAATTTATATTTTAGAACAAACTATTCCTAAAAAGAAATACTGAGGGCGCCCTCAGGAAAAAACAAACTTACTTCTGTTCTATGGCTAAGAGAACTTCTGCCTCTTAAGGTTTCATAAATTCCTATTGGAATTCTTGGTACTGGTTAGTAAATCATGATTAAATGTTAAATGTATATTGCACTTGAGAACTAAAGGAATTGACTTGTACAGCAGCTCACTGTTAAGAGGAAGTGGAGAGTAGTAAATTCTAGCAATAAAGTAAGAGGACTAAAGATAAAAGAGCTTGAGACTTTGAAAGCATTAGAAAACCCAGCAAAAGACTACCATAAACACTACTAGAAAAGGAATTTGAAGGATGAAGTTGGGAATGAACCCAAGAGTGCTCTACCACTGAGGTATATTTCCAGCCCTTTATTTGAGACAGGCCCTCCCTAAGTTGTCTCAGCTGGCCTCAGACTTACAATCCTCCCAACTCAGCATCCCAAGTAGCTGTGACTATAGATATCGGCCACTGAGTCTGGCTAACAGGCATTCTTGGGATTGTAGAAATGGCATAGCAGTTTCAGCACTTGCCTAGCAAGCACAAGGCCCTGAGTTTGATTCTATACCAAGTGAGGTGGTGAGCACTTGTAATCCCAGCACCTGGGTGGCTAAGGCAGGAGGATTAATGTATGAGGCCAGCCTGAGCTACACAGTGAGTCCAGGACCAGCCTGGACTAGAGAGCAAGACCCCGTCTCAAAAAAAAAAAAAAAAAAAAAAAAAAAGGTATTAAGAGATCTAGCTCTAGGTTACCAGGCAGGAGTGTCACATGAAGAACCCACACAGTAAGTGTGGGGGTAGGCATAGCTCAGCGGTTAGTGCTTGCCTAGCAGTCCATGGCCCTGGGTTTGATTTCACAGCACCACATAAGCTGGGATGTAGTTAATTTTGGGTTGTGATTATAATAAGGAAAAGCTTTCCTCACAGAAAGATCTTATCCCAAGAGTCAGGGAAAACAAAAGTTCTGTTAATTCTATGACTTGACTGAGAAACACTCAGCTTCCACTGAAGGTAAATGTGAGAGTAAACTGGTAACGTCAGAGAATGTACCAGACCACTGTAGCAAGTTGGAATGCCTATGGAACCCAGGCAGGTTATAAATGAAGGCACTGGGAGCAAATTCCTAAGTATGCCTTTATTTTGCTCTGGCCAATTTTTCTGGCCTATTAGATTGTCAATTAACCCTGGATAGATCTTAAGATTGCAACAGAAACTAGACAATTCAGATTTGCAATACCAAATTTAAAAGAAAACTAAAACAAGCTTTAAAATAAAAAAAAGTACATCAAGCTCCAAAAAGGATGCCCCTGTGAGCTACATTCTTATAGTTCCAATACGTTCTGCAACACACAGGAGCTAACAAACGCAGGCATAACAAACCTGAAGCGTATTGAATTTTTACCCTTGTGTTGTTTTGAGTGAAGAGGAAGTCTTCAACCACATAAAAAATGCAATATACAGCACTGGAGGAATGGCACAGTGGTTAAATGCACTTGCGTAACAAGCACAAGGTCCTGGGTTCCATTCCCTATGTTGTGGTTAGGATCTGGAGCGTCCGTCCCCCAAAAGTCTCATGTATTTTAATGTTATGGATTGTTTATGGAGCCATGTAATGTTGGTGGATTGGGGTCTGGCCTGGAGGGGTGGATTGCAGTTTTTGGGATTAGGGGCGTGTGAGTTAAGACAACACCTTCAATACCCGGATACAGGAGAGACTAAGACTGGGACTTGGATTAGTCTCGATTAGTCTCACTTGCCTGTCTGTTGTGATGTCCTGAGAAGCTGCCTCCACCTCTCTACCTCTGTCATGTACTTCAATTGCTGGCGGCCACCCCTGAATGAACTGTGACCATCTGAAAATGTAAGTTAAAATAAACCTTTCCGTTCCTAAATTTGTGCATGTCAGGTATTGAGTCACAGCAGTGAAAAAGTAAGACACTCTAGCACCACATAAAGCTGGGCATGGTGGCGCATGACTGTAATCCCAGCACTAGGTAAGCTGGGTAAGGAAGACTGCCAAGTCCAAGGCCAGCCTGGACTACACTGTAAGGTCAGGATCAACCAGGGCTACAAAGAAACCCTGTCTCAAAAAAGCAAAATACTTAATGTATGTAAATAAAACACATTTTAATTTTTTTAACTAATAAAAAGGGGAATAAAAAAGAAAGGAAAAAGGGTAAATAAAACCTGTGGGGTCTCAGGTTGGCCGTAACTATACTATAGAGTACAGGAAAATATGCCTAAAAGACTTGTGAGTAGCTCAAAAAAAGTGACCTAATTTGACTTACTACACTGCTTAAAACACTACTCAACAGTCATTTAAACTATATACAGAACTGTGAAAAAAAACCTGTAACTTCCCACCACAGAACAGTTCAAGTCAGAGGGAGGGAAAGGAACAGGGAACTGGTTGAGGCTGCTGAAGGACAACATCCTTTAAGAGTTTATTTAACTGTTCACCCAGTACTCCAACGGTTCTTCTCCTCTGTGGGCCTAATAAAAGTTTCTGGCAAGAACCCTAAGCTGCTCTCATTTTTACTTCATACGACAGATGGCTGTTTTTACTGCCAATCAATCAACTGCTCCTGCTGCTTTGTGTTTAGAGCTTCCCCTTCCTAACTCACAGTGCAAGATGGAATTTCTATGAAGTACAGCCTTTTCATACTTTTCCTAATACTGAAAGAGTAATCAAAAAAGGTGTGTCAGCATTAATTGTAAGAAAAAAACTAAAACCATTAGATTATTAGACAGTTATCAAAAGGCTACACAGAAAATACCAAGTGCTGCCCAGGAAGCACCACAACTAAAAATCATGTTACTCATAGTGTATAGTGGAACATTCTATTTGGAAAACAATTTGACAGTTATCTATTAAAGTTGGCTACTTTATGTTGCTGCAATTCTACTCCTTGATATGTATCAGACAGAAATAAAGGTGTATGTATCTACCTGCACACAGGAAGCGCAATCCTATTCACAGCCTAAAAGTGAAAGCTATCAATCCTTCATGAATAGAACCTGATAGTCATGCAATGAAATGCTGCAAGAACAAATCATCTCAAATTACGTTACAACATGAGTCAATTTTAATGTAAAGCGAAAGTGAGAATTTATTTACATAAGCTTTGGAAACAGGCAAAACTATTTTAGGTCAAGGCAGTGTTTTTACTTTTGGACATCAACGATTACAAGTGAGAGTTTTGGGGATGCTGACTGGAATGCTTGCTGTATGTTTACTTTGTAAATCTGGGTTTAATCTTATGTAGACTATATTTCAATAAGCCTTCTAAGAAAACAGTAAGGAGGGCTTTGGTAAAGTATTACCACTCCCCCCGCCCCCAGTCTAACAGAATGATTTCTTCTCTCTGCTCTACAACTAATCTTATGCATTTCCTTATCTGGGTTTACCTCGCAAGAGTTTCTTTTTGCGTATCTCAGCTGTGTTTTGCTTTGTGCTCTCTGCTGCTAAGAAAATATGATTTTAAGAAATGTGTTACTGACAAAGATGAAATGGAAAGTTTACAAAGTTCTTCATACCTATGTAAACTCTTCACCAAATTCCCTTGCAACATTTCTGTATGCAAAAGGTATTAGTGCCAGAAATACTCCATTTTAACATATAGGGCTAACTATCACTAGAAATAAGGCGAAATACATACTTCCCAACATTCAAAAATTTTACTGTATAGCAAAATCATGTTTTAATTTGCCTTTACAGGCATTAGTATTTATCCTTGCTAACATTAAAATATAAAGAATCAGTGGCCACTATTTGACAGGTTGCCCATAAAAATCCAGAAAGTTAAAAACTGAAGATGTCTTTCATGCCAGTCATTAGCTTAATACTCCACAAATGCTGAGAATATAGCAGTGCACCAAACTGATGATTTCTTACTCTCAAGATTCCCCTCTGATCCCTTAAATGCAACTTCAAAATATATTTGAGTTATTTCCAAGTGAGTCCAATGAGTGAGTTCAACGTTTAGCACAGAAAGGACCACTATCCTCTGATTAAGTTCTAACACCATTTCACGAGCGTGAAACCAGTGTTCAAGGTAAAGGGGGTACTCACTGTATAAACAGAAGAATATCCTGATGGATAAAATTCGGGGGCGTTGGCAGACAGCTTAGACATCAACACAGGAGCCACAACCACCTGGGGCTTAGCCATTGCTGACTCTGGGTTCCGCGGTGGGGTTTTATCCTGCGAACTAGGTGGAGCTCTCAGGGGCCTCGTTTGTTCTACGAAAAAAAGCGACGTTACATGCATTCATTCCTTTGTGTACCAACTTTCTGAATGCTGAAAAACCATCTGAGAAGCACCCGACTTGGGATTTGCGAGTTAAATACGAAATTTAAGACTGTCGCCGCTAAGTACAGAGAGCCTGCGAAGAGAACAATAGGCTTGAGCTCACTTACGGACACCCTGCCTCCCCAACGAACGCTTACGGGCTTCTTTCTCCCCTTCGTTTTGCTTTTTTTAAGGAGCTGGTGAATAAGAAAGAGGGCGTTGCTCGCCTCAGGCCCGGCTGCGCCGGCCCAGGACACCGGCGATTTTTACTTCCTCCCGGGACAGCAGAACTCGGGGACGGGCGCCGGCCCCTCCCCCAGCGGGGCGCACAAAGGATCCCCGGCCACCTTCCCAGCCCGGCGGCGCGCCCGCGGCGCCCCGGAGCGCGCGGGGGAACCGCCAGACGGAGAGCGGGCGCGCCGGGGCTGGGCCGCGCCGAGGGCCGCGGGGAAGCCGCGGCTCGCGGGGACGGGACTCCGGGAGCGGCTCCGTACCTGGGAGCACGCCGGGACGGGGAGGCCGCGGGGCGCCGGCGGGGACCTCGCTCTGGGCCCCGGGCGGCGGGGCCGTCCTGGGCTGGCGCAGCGGCGGCGGCTGCAGGGAGCCCGGGGCTTTGGGCTGCGGCGGAGGCGGCGGGTGCCGCGACCGCTCCGCGGGCCCCGCTCCGCTCGGGAACCCGCCGCCCTCAGGCCCGCCCCCTCCGCGGCCCAGGCCCCGGCTGCGGCCCCGACCAGCACCTGGAGCCCGATCGAAGCCGTCCGACATGCTCCTCCTCCTCCTCCTCCTGCCCCGGGCCGCCGCCGCCGCGCTCCGGACAGGTCGGCGTGGGCCGTGCGCCTCACTCGGGCCTCATGGGGCAGGCGGAGGCGCGCTCGGTTCCTTCCGCGCGTCAGGCGGGGCGGACGGCGCCCGAGTCCCCGGCGACGCCGCCGCGCCCCGGCGCCCGCCCCCGCGTCCGCGCACGGCCGCGCCCTCCACTCCCAGCGCCCCGCCCGGCGGCGGCCCACAGCGGCCCCCCGCGGCCCGGAGGCCCGGAGCGCCCGCCCGGCTCCGCCCTTCGCGGGTGGCCGCCGCCGCGGAGCGCGGGGCGTCCCGGCCGCGGGGCCGCACGACATCCCGACTTCCCCGGGCCGAGCTGAGGGAAAGCGGGGAGACGCTTACCCGAGGCGGGTCCGACCGACTCGGCTGCTCTCCGAAAAGAAGTGCGCGGCTAACGGTTGATGCCGGGAAAATAAAAACCCGGG